>JAZKJV010004640.1:0-279852 GCA_037367405.1 Ottelia alismoides | reverse complement strand
TACAGATTGATGAAGCTTGCCAGATATTACCCTCAAGCCCAATTGCAGCCTGAGGCGCTATTGCAGGAATCCGACGAAAGACCACCTAAATTTAGAGTGTTTCGTAGAAGGAAACACGCGTAATGTATTTGTAACGTAGTAAAGTCCTTATTTGTATCACGATGTATATTGAATGTATATTGAATGAAAATCTTCTTTTGTTATGACTTTATGTCGTTTTCTGTATATTAAATGAAGAGCTTTTCTTATGTTTTATGTCTCTCTTCTTTGGATCAATGTATGTCTTATGTTTTATGTATGTGTTTGTGTATGTGCTATGTAGATACAGTCCCACCACATGGGTGGGGACTTGTCTGTCCTGGAAGCAGAGAAAGCCGTGTCTTGAGGTTACGACTTCCTTCAGGGGGAGCCGCGACTTCAAGTGACGGCTCCCTACTATGGAAGCCGTGACCTCAAGTCATGGCTTCCTTGAGGTACTTAATGAAATATATATTCGCTTGGGGGTCCCGTGGAATAAGATTCCACAGGTACCCCTCAGGTGAATTTACAACCTGATAGAGAAGCCATTCAAACAGTAAACCTTAGATGTTATCCTCTTATCTTGTTGATGGCCGCTCTACTCGGAAATTTCCCTTTTACGCCTGAAGCTTGAAAAACAAGGAAAGGTAAAATGGAGAATAGCATATAACATTAGATAACGAGGTCAATTCAAAGTAACGGCATCTTAATGGATGTCATTTTTTGCATTCACCAATTATCGGAATCACAAGGGGATTCCTCCACCTCGTTCAGCTGAGAAGTATTCCACTTGGGTTTGGCCAAGAAGAGCTTGGGTGTGGGAAATGGTAATGCAAGCATTGCGCACCCTGATATTTTTAGGAAAGGAGTTCTTTTAGTGACACTTGTCATGGTTTCTTCCGGTGCTTGTTATTATCATGTGCGCGTAGTTCAGGAGAAGTTCAGCAATTTAACAAAAAAAATCCACTCATCAGTGTCGAAGTCTTGATACATATACATAACTTTGTGCATGAGGGCTCCTCCTTACTGTGTTGATCATATAGTATCTAATCCTTGTATATGCATAACAATACTAGAAATAAGCAACCTGATGATGCTGGTGAGTTTATTTTGTTTACAACAGGCAAAAAAACACATCTATTACGGGCGGTCACCGTTTAATGGTGACTCACCCGTTTAATGTTTCAAAAAAAAAAGAAGCTTATCTATTTGGCTTTAACGTTAGTAGGCTTGGCAGGGATGTGGATGGGACTAACTAATGCTCGCTGGCAGTGGTGATATAACTGATTATGTTTGTATGTTTATGAACATGTACTGGCAATCTTTGTCGTATGTTAATCTAATATGCAGATGCCTCTCCATGGTAGGCATTTAGTTGGAGTTCGTTTTTTGAGAACGAACATGAAGGCATGCTTACAACCATATATCACTTTAACACCAATTTGTTTTAAAATGTCCTATTTGTGGTGGGGAGCATGCTCGCATGAGGATATCCCAACTCAGCCCAATCCAGTCCAACCCAGTAACCAAATAGGTCCTAAGGATTGAATGACTAGGTAGATGCCATTGTTCAAATATTTCCTATTTCTAGGAATTTTCTTTGTTTAGGTGTTGATTTTCCCTGTTACGTCTATAAAGTTTTCGACTTTTATACTGTGCCTGCCATTATTTACCTACTTATTATATTTATATATCCATATTTACTCGTGTTGGGACAATTTCCTGCCAGACCGTCTCAAAACTCTATCAAGCGCGTTCTGCTCTGCTGTCTGCTACGCATATCAAGATGCTCTTGGAGATGCTCTCTTCTACAGCTATTCATTCAGCGAAGTGAGAGCAGTGAAACTCTCTACATCTGAAGCTCCAAAGGGAATCCGTGCTTTTGGAGATGTCAGATCCCCCGGTGGTACACTTTGAAAACGAGTCTTATGAGTGCTACCTCAGACCGTTGCAGTCGGTAATGGGAGCGGATCGTCTGCCGTAAGCAGATTGCAGCAGAGTCTGCTGCAATCCACGGATGAATGACACGTGGCGGTGAATCATCCAACGGTCGAGGATCCCACCCCCAACCCCTCCTCTCCCGACACCCTCCTCCCCAAACCCTCCTCATCCCAATCCCCCGACGCCCACCCCCCTCGCCGTGCGTCCTCCTCACCATGCCTCTCTCCTCCGCCGTGCATCCACCTCCCCGTGCCTCCCCCATCCACAACACATCCTCGTCGTCGTGCCTCCTCGCTCTACCACGCATCCTCCTCGCCACGCCTACAACGTCCATCGCATATCAACGTGTCCAGGCCTCCCCCTCCGTGGTCCATCTTCCTTGGCGCGAACCCCCCTCGCCGTGCCTCCGCCCATCCATTGTGGTGCAGACTCACGCACATGAGTATGATGGGAGGGTTACGATGTAGCATCTCCATTACCACCCGCCTTGAGGTATGGCACATCTTGGCCAAGTCGTCCTGCCGGATCTCCTACCCTAGAGGGACTTCTCCCAAGATTTCTTCGTAGAGTATGTGCTACATGTGCCGATGAATGATCAAGTTCATCATGATCCACTCTTAAGTTCAGATGACGCTCTCTACACCGAGCTCTCGGATTTGCTAATTTGTTGAAAGTATCCTCTAGCAAATAGGAGACGAAAAAGAAGATTCAAACACCAAAGTATCCGTTCGGTGTCAACTTGGATGGATTGTTGCCCTTCTTCTTGAAGATGATCAAGAGCAATATTATGAAAGAGATGAGGATGCTTGAGAAAGATTGGTATATCAGAATCTGAGAATTCACATTTTTTGGACTATTATATATGAACTTCTGTATGAACTCAAACATATATGTAAACTCACTTCATAGGAAGAAGCGTATTTTTGTATATCTATGCGTGTTTTAGTATGGAAATGCTCTCTGTTGTATATATCTATGTGTGTTTTGTATTGTAGTAGAGGGCTCAAGTATGATTCGTCGCAAAGTACTCCTTGTAGGATAAACGATGTTTTGGTATATATGTGCGAGTTTTAGTATAAATGTGCTCTCTGTTGTATGGAGTGGTCCCACTTTTGTATGTTGGTGCACGTTTTGGTATGAAAGAGGCTCTACTTGGATAAATGGTTTCTTGATATATATGTGCGTGTTTTGGTATATATGTGCGAGTTTTAGTATAAGTGTGCTCTCTGTTGTATGGAATGGTCCACTTTTGTATGTCGGTGCACGTTTTGGTATGTATGAGGCTCTACTTGGATAAGTGGTTTCTTTGTATATATGTGCGTGTTTTGGTATATATGTGCGAGTTTTGGTATAAATGTGCTCTCTGTTGTATGGAATGGTCCACTTCTGTATGTCGGTGTACGTTTTGGTATGGAAGAGGCTCTACTTGGATAAATGGTTTCTTGGTATATATGTGCATGTTTTGGTATATATGTGCATGTTTTGGTATATATGTGCGAGTTTGGTATGGAAGAGGCTCTACTTGGATAATGGTCTCTTGGTATATATATGCGTATCTTTGTATATATATGCGAGTTTTGGTATGTTCGTGCTCTCTGTTGTATGGAAGTGTCTACTTTGGTAGATATGTGCGTGTTTTAGTATGGAAGAGGCTCTACTTGGATAAATGATCTCTTGGTATATATGTGCGTGTTTTTGTATATATGTGCGAGTTTTGGTATGGTCGTGCTCTCCGTTGTATGGAAGTGTCCACTTTTGTATATCTGTGCTCGTTATGGTATGGAAGAGGCTGTACTTGGATAAATGGTTTCTTGGTATATATGTGTGTGTTTTGGTATATATGTGCGAGTTTTTGTATGGTCGTGCTCTCTGTTGTATGGAAATGTCTACTTTGGTATATATGTGCGTGTTTTGGTATATCTTTACTCATTTTGGTATGGAAGAGGCTCTACTTGGATAAATGGTCTTTTGGTATATATGTGCGTATTTTGGTATATATGTGTGAGTTTTGGTATAGACGTGCTCTCTGTTGTATGGAAGTGTCCACTTTGGTATATCGTTGCTCATTTTGGTATGGAAGAGGCTCTACTTAGATAAATGGTCTTTTGGTATATATGTACGTATTTTGGTATATATGTGTGAGTTTTAGTATAGACGTGCTCTCTGTTGTATGGAAGTGTCCACTTTGGTATATCTTTGCTCGTTTTGGTATGGAAGAGGCTTTACTTGGATAAGTGGTCTTTTGGTATATATGTGCGTGTTTTTGTATATATGTGTGAGTTTTGGTATGGTCGTGCTCTCTGTTGTATGGAAGTGTCCACTTTTGTATTTCTGTGCTCGTTATGGTATGGAAGAATCTCTACTTGGATAAATGGTCTTTTGGTATATATGTACGTGTTTTTGTATATAAAGCTGTCATCCAACCCTAAATCTTACAATGTTATTCTTTTCCCTGTCTATTTGGGTATCCCTCTTGCACTAACATCGATGAGGTACCTCTATAGGAGCCCTTGAGGATAAATTAAGAGCTATATTACATGGATGGAAGCCTAAATTAGGGTAAATTTTATGGCTAAAAAATATTTATTTGACATGGATAGCTCATTTTAGGATGTCATATTGGGACCCTTGGCTTCTTTTTGGAGGTCAATGATCAAGTTAAGAAGTTTGACATATGATGTTAGAGGTGTGATTTGAACACATGAACCACATATAATCGGCCGATGTATACTCGTATAATAGTAGTCAAAAACTGATTACTTCTTGGTTGCTAAATTTCAATCTTTTATTCAGCACGTATAGACATTCACCATTATACTTGGATTTATTATGGAAAAAAATAACATCTTAAGCGGATTATGCAGGACTCTAATAAAGAAGTAGAGATCCAATGCGTAAGAATTAGCATGAAACATACACAGTTTTGCATATCAAACTTAAAATCTGAACTTGTATATTACAATGTTCGAGAAAAATCAGATCATCTACAATGAATCTGAACAAATCCTTAGGTATGGTTCGGCAACATGGATTAGATCTTTGCTTATTTCACAGCTCTGTTCGCCATCATCATTGTTTGTTTGGCATCGTTGCAGGTCCCGTTCTTCTCGCAGATGGACGACCAACTACTCGATGCCATATGCGAGCATTTGATGTCACGTTTGAGCACCGAAGGGACATACATTTTCTGTGAGGGCGATCCGGTCACCCAGATGTCGTGGGCGAGAGAGGTCGGGGAGGCGGCGATTGTCGGGGGCGAGAGGGTCGGAGCGATGGTCGACAAGAGGGTCGGGGAGGCAGCCATGCTCGGGGGCGGGCGAGAGAGGGTCGGGGAGGCGACGATGGTCGGGGGCGAGAGGATCGGGAACGAGGGTAGGGATTCAGGAGAGGAGGGGCTGGGGGTGGGATCCTCGACTGTTGGATCATTCACCGCCACGTGTCATTCATCCGTGGATTGCAACAAACTCTGCTGCAATCCACTTACGGCAGAGGATCCGCGCCCCAACTCGTTGGGGTTTGTGAGAAAATAATGCGAATATACCTAAACTGTGCAGGATACAGTCAAAGAGAGAATAATCAGCGGAACCTGTACTGGCTTCTACCCCTGGGTTCCGCTAAGAAGGAAGAGCTGGTGGCACGGACAAATTTGGTCATTCAAGCGCTGCGTGCCCTGAGATTTTTCGATAGGAATTCCTTTTCGAAAATATGTTTCACGGTTTTTCCCGCTTCTAGTTGATCTTATCAGGTGCGAGCATAGTTTATGAGAAGTTCAGCAGCTGCTTAGCGAAATTTTTAACTCGTCAATAGGTCCCATAGACCCCGTTCGTTTGCGGGTTACCCCCAAAGTGGGTGGGTAACCCCCTAAAACCCCCATTTTTAACCCACAGTGGGACCCACTCCCTTCCCATAAAAAAATTATATATTATACCATCATATCATCTAAAAATCATAAAATACTCAACTTCTACTCATTATTCCAAACTACAATACAATCGCATCACAACAACCACCCACTTTTTCAAATTTCAATACAATCATATCATAATAACTACCAACTTTTTCAAATTCCAATACAATCACATCACACAAACCCTCTCAACCCTTAACCCACCAACCAAATACACAAACACAAAATTGGGTTATCCACCCCTGGATAACCCACCAACCAAACACACCGATAATGTTAAGCCCGTGATACGTGTATGCAATTTGTGCGTGACGATTCATTTTTTCTTTATCGATCATATTTAGTTTTTTGCACTCATATAGCTCTCATGATCATTATGAATAAAAATACACCATGTGCAGTTGGAGGCTGTATGTTTACAGGGACAAGAAAGCTTGTGTTGTTGGCATTGACGTCAATGGGCTTATCTTAGTCAAACGCTAATCTATTAAGGTGAAGTAAGGGCATAATTGATACTAAAGAAGGGTAGAACTGTGATTTTTGCAAAAATGTAGTGGTACAACAGATATTACAAGAAATGAGGGGGGATACGTGATCTTGTGGAAGTTACAAAGGGTACTAGTGACAAACCCTTTTTGTTTTCTTTTGTATCTGTATCTTCTCCCATTGAGCATCAACATGGACCTTGCATTATTTTCCCTCTTATTGATTGAAGTGAGGCTTTGGCTTCGAGTATAAAGGAGTGCCTTGGGGTGATTTGAATGCAACATTTCGTTTAGATGTGATATGTAAAAGAGTATGCTTCGGATTTAAACCTTTAAATTGATTGCTAGCACAAAAGAAAGCCAATTTTGTATCTTCACCCTTTTCTATTTTTAACAATTTTTGTGCAATTTTAAAGTTTAAGAACAAAGAAATTCATCATATAAAACTATTTCATCCAAAAGATAGTATGGCTGACAGTAAGTTCTCTATTATTATATAAGCATATTCACGAATAAAAAATGTTTTTTCAATGGGGTAACCAAATGTGAAATTAGTGAACTCTAATTTCATGTTGAATAGATCACAAGTTACTTTGTAGTGCTTATGTGCTAAATCAAAATAATCTGGTGCTTTTAGTCATAAGGCATGTTCGATTGCATATAGGCACCTTGACAACATTAACCATTGGGGTTTCGCCATCCTTCCCTCCTAAACTTGCTTCATATATTTGCCATTTATCACGACGGGACCTGACAATGCAACTTTGTACAACCTATTCGCTTGACCATCTTGTCAACTCCCTCCCATCGAATATTTAGTCATGCTGCATGCTTGAAGAGATCCTTGAATCACAGTGATCAAGCAACGATTACAAAATTCATTATATTTTCCCAAAATAGCCCACAACGAGTTCGGATATAACAAAATTCCAATCAACTCAATTTGCAAATCCAACCTTACAAATTCCTGTGTTTGATAATATGGAATTCTAATTATTGTAAATCCATTTCATATTATAGCAGTGAACAAGTTCACCATGCTGCTAGTACTTCCAATAGTTCCTGGATTTAATTTTTTGGGTCTTCTCGAACAATAGTTACTTTTCAAAATTGCCAACGTTTAGCATGTGTTCAAACTTAGGTACTCAAACATGGGGAAATTACATGTTATGTGCTGCAATGATAAAAGTTGTAAACTAATAAATTTAAAGACATACAATCAATTGAAGGCACGATTCCTTGTAAAAGTTAAACAAGTATGCTAGCAAAGCCAAATCGCATTAACTATAGCAATAAATTTGATACACAACATGAGTAATAGAAATTCCACGCATAGATATCGATAACCATGTCACCAAATCAACACACGTTTAACATGGAAACAAAATCTTCAACTAAAATATGAAAATTCATAGGGCAAATAGGCCAAAAATGGAAAAGGGCAAAAAAAAAATTCTCCACCACTAAACTCCACTACAAAAAATCAATCAACAACCAATCATTATCTCAAAGTTCATTAAAGGTCACATCATAGAAAACCCTTTCAACAGTAAAACCACTAACCAAACGCCAAAACTCAAGTTCAGATTATCCACCAGGTAACCTACAACAAGGATGGGTTATCTTGTGATCAAGGGGGGCCTGATGTACTGGATTGCATGCTCTCTAATTTTGTTGGGTGTTGCGAGGAGGATTGATGGGCTGTGCGCGGATTTTGTTTAGGGCTATCGGGGGCATGGCATCTCGTGGGAAACCATTTGCCTTCCTAAGATGAAGGGGTGGTCTTCGGATCACTTCTCTCCATTTGTTGCGTGCTGCTATGATTGCCTCCTGGGCGTGGAGGCTTCTTTCCTCGGATTCTTCGATATGGGCCTTTTTCATGCGGAGGAAGTAACTTCACTCTGCCTCCTTCTGGGACATACAACCGACTGGATCTGATTCAAGACTTTGGTGAGCTATTCTAACGGCAAGGGGCTCCCTACGGCTGACAGTCAGTCAGTGGGGATGTACATCCCTACAATTGGGTCCACTCTCCTAGGGGCTTCCCCTTCTCTGATGCTTTGGACCTTATGCGACCACATGCCATCAATCCCCCTTGGGCGGTTGCTGTTTGGGCCAAGGGATCTCCGCTGAAGTTCTCCTGTACACTTTACCGTGCAATTTTAAAGCAACTCCCCACCACCGATAGGCTCTCCTCCTGGGGAATCTGTGAGCCTACTACCTGCTACCTTTGTTACTCTGCCCGGAGTCTCATGATCATCTCTTCTTCAATTGTCCTATGGCCTGGATTCTTTGGATTGGGGCATGTGCGGCCTTTGGCCTGGGCTTTCCTCTACTCCTTTCCCCTTAAGGATACTGTCTTGTGGATTGTGAACTCGGAGAATGCTGCTAATAGAAAGCGGTTGGAGCAACCTCATTGGTTTGGTGGTGTGGAGCATCTGGATGGAAAGAAATCTCAGATGGACAGCCTTGTGTCCTAACAGACATGGTGAAATTCTGCATCAGAATATGCACCCCAACAGAGAAGGAGATATTCTTCATCAGATCATTCAAAGTGCAAAGATGCTTTAAGACGTTGCGATTCCCTAAGTTTTTGGCTCCTTAGGTTTCCATATAATTTTTTGGCATCAATAACTTCTGTAATATAAAAGAAATCAGGACATATTACAACTTTGGCAATTTCTTGCCTTGTATTCCATTTTTCGAATGGAACAAAGTTTACTTAAAATAAAATATGGGTTATCCTTCACGTAAGAAGAGATCCAACGCTCCTGATCTCTCTGCATCAATCCAGAACCTTCCACTTCTCTTGCCCCTTCCCCAAGCATCCGACCGTCACTGCCCTTCATAGCACTAAAACCCCAACGCTAACTTCGCCGCCAGTCCCCCCTCACCCTCACCATCCGCCTCCTGTCCTCCAACGATGGCCTCCGCGTTGATCTCGAGACTCGCCAGATCCTCCCGCGCTCCATCGGCCCTCTACCAGGTGACCCCGATCTCCTCATCCTTTTTGGCTGTCCTTGCCATTTTTCTGCACATGATCAATCTATGCGTCCAGTCCATTCTGCGAAGTTCTTTTTGGCTACGAAATTGCACATTCTTTATCTCTGAATATCGAGACAAAAGCCAACTGAGCTGATAGTTGTTAATTAATGTTTATTGATTGCCGTTTGGTTTGTTTGTTTGTATTTAACCTGATGAGATTTGTATTATTTGGTGATTTCGTTTTTTGATCAGGCATCAAGACGCTTAAATGTGTCAGGTGGGGTGCCTTTGGTTGGCTCCCAATGGGCGACTGCGGCGACCACGGGAGCTAACCGGGGGGCCTTGTTTGGATTGAGGTGGCTGGGCGCTACGAGATCCTTCAGGTAATGGCTGCGTTTTCTACTGTGCTGGTGAATTTGCTTCTTGCAGAATAGTGTGATTGAGTGATATTCTTGATTGGTCTTGTCCCAGTGAGAGGCCCGTAGGGAGCGACGTGATTGGGATAGATCTGGGCACTACTAATTCATGTGTAGCTGTTATGGAAGGAAAGGTATTATCTTTTTTAATCAGAAGCTCCATTGGTTGTTTTAGTTTTGCAAGATGGTTTGTGCACGTTCACTATGGTGATGGACCTTTTAATATTAATTTGATATTTCAAACAAGCTCCTTTTTTAACACAATAAAAGAACAGCTTAAGCAATCTTCCAGATCAAGTTTCCTTGTATCATTACTATTAATACGATGTTTGTTCAGACGGAAAATGGGGTTCTTCATTAATCTCCTGGATGATTAAAGTCTTCCTTTTGGTGCTAAAAATTCTGGACTTAGTTGTTTGTAGCTTCTTTTTGGGTCGAGTACGTTTAGATTGTCATTTTTCTTTGTGAACCTGAACTTATGAAGATATAACTTAAAATACTTAGTGGAGTGTTCCTGATGCACACAGATTTCCCTTGATATATTTGGGGCCATAAATAAATATTCCTTTAAACTGTGAAATGTTTTATATAAAAAACGGCATGAATACCTTTTTCACCTGAGAGAAAGTGATCAATGGCAGCATCGTGATCAATTCCTTATATCCCCTTCTACAATATAAATATGTTGTGTAAAGAGCACTTCTGTAGAGATTTACAGGTCATTTTGACAATATTATGAAGGAGCTAATCTTGCTCATTATTTAAGTTGTCCATTTTCCACTACTTCTCAAATCATATGGTAATGTGTTATCCTTTTACAATATCACTTGAATTCTAGGGTGAATGCCTTGATTATTGATTTTTCTCCAGAATCCTAAGGTGATTGAGAATGCAGAGGGTGCAAGGACAACTCCTTCTGTTGTTGCTATTAATCAGAAGAATGAACTTCTTGTTGGCACTCCTGCAAAGAGACAGGCTGTAACAAACCCCAGCAACACCTTGTTTGGCACCAAGAGATTAATTGGTAGGAGGTTTGATGATCCACAGACACAGAAAGAGTTAAAAATGGTTCCGTATAAAATAGTTAAGGCCCCCAATGGTGATGCATGGGTGGAGATGAATGGGCAGCAGTAACTCCCCCAGCCAGATCGGTGCATTTGTCCTCACAAAGATGAAGGAGACTGCAGAATCATATCTGGGGAAATCTATATCAAAGGCAGTGGTCACTGTCCCTGCATATTTCAATGATGCCCAACGCCAAGCGACTAAGGATGCTGGGAGAATTGCTGGGTTGGAGGTCCTTAGGATCATCAACGAGCCAACTGCAGCTGCACTTTCTTATGGGATGAACAACAAAGAAGGTTTGATTGCTGTTTTTGACTTGGGAGGTGGAACCTTTGATGTCTCCATCCTTGAGATCTCCAACGGCGTCTTTGAGGTACTGCTTTAAGTTTAACTCTTGGAGTTGTTTAAGTTTTGTGGCAATCTTCCGGTAATACTTATCTTGGTTAGTTTCTTTTCTTTGTCGCAGGTAAAAGCCACTAATGGAGACACGTTCCTTGGCGGTGAAGACTTTGATAGTGCACTGCTTGATTATCTTGTAAATGAGTTTAAGAAGAGTGATAACATCGATTTGTCCAAGGACAGATTAGCTTTGCAGAGGCTGCGCGAGGCTGCGGAGAAGGCCAAGGTGGAATTGTCATCGACGACCCAAACAGAGATTAATCTTCCTTTCATCACAGCAGATGCTTCTGGAGCAAAGCATTTTAACGTTACCCTTACACGGTCCAAATTTGAGGCTTTGGTGGGCCAGCTAATTGAGAGAACTAAAATCCCTGCAAGAACTGCCTGAAAGATGCGGGTGTATCTGCCAAGGAGATCGATGAGGTCTTGTTGGTCGGCGGTATGAGCAGAGTTCCCAAAGTCCAAGAGGTGGTTGCAGAGATCTTTGGAAAGGTTCCCAGCAAAGGGGTGAACCCAGATGAGGCAGTGGCAATGGGAGCTGCAATTCAAGGTGGAATCCTCCGTGGGGATGTCAAGGAGCTACTTCTCCTCGATGTCACGCCTTTGTCCCTTGGGATTGAAACTCTAGGAGGCATCTTCACCCGGCTCATCAACAGGAATACCACCATCCCAACAAAGAAGAGCCAAGTTTTCTCAACTGCTTCTGACAATCAAAGACAGGTTGGTGTTCGTGTCTTGCAGGGGAACGTGAGATGGCTGCGGACAACAAGCTTCTCGGTGAGTTCCAGCTTGAAGGCATCCCTCCAGCCCCAAGAGGCATGCCTCAGATCGAGGTCACTTTTGACATCGATGCTAATGGAATTGTTAAGGTTTCTGCCAAGGACAGGGCCACTGGAAAGGAGCAGGAGATCACAATCAAGTCCTCCGGTGGGCTTTCTGATGCAGAGATAGAAAGTATGGTGAAGGAGGCAGAGTTGCATGCCCAGAAGGATCAGGAGAAAAAGGCCTTGATTGACCTCAGGAATACCGCCGACACCACAATTTACAGCATTGAGAAGAGCTTGTATGAGTACAAGGACAAGATTCCTGCGGAGGTTGCAAGTGAGATTCAGAATGCTGTTGCCGACTTGAGGGCTGCAATGGAGGGGGAAGATGTCGAGAGAATCCAAGCAAAATTGGATGCTGCGAACAAGGCGGTCTCTAAGATTGGACAACATATGAACCAAGGTGGTGGTGGCGGGGCTGGATCACCAGGATCCAGTGAAGCAGACCAGACTCCGGAGGCTGAGTATCGGGAGTCCAAGGCTTGAGGGATTGGTAGACATTTAAGTAGAACCACTTCTATAGCAATTCATCAAATTTTGGTGGCGGAGTCTATGCTGCTGGGAACTTGGTTCATCTTGTGTTACTACTAGCTAGGACCATAATTTTTGATTGGTGGAGATCTTTACAAGTGATTTGTCTTCATTAAAAAGACGCCTGAGCATTTACTTGGGGTCTTTAGGGAAATGGACCAGTCTTTTTGGTGTTGTATGGTCACGGAATTGAGATTTGGTAAATCTCATTTGGTGCAGTCTCTTGATGTTGTCTTTGCAATGCAAACGGGTTGTCACGTTTAATTAATAATTGTTTGTGTTAGAGTAACGAGCTTGCTCTTTCCGGACGGTTTCTTCAAACTTTACCGTCTCGATTGAAAACCTGAACCGTAGATCATGATCTACCTGTATAGTCTTCAACTGGAAATACCAGTATCGATGAAGTTCGCCGCAACTTGATAGAGCTTTTCAATAGGAATTAAAAAAGGGATATTTACACACGTAACCTTAAATAGTTTTGTAATTACCTCAGGAACCCTCGATAATTCATAACTACATGAGTAACCTTGAATAATCCTTAATTCTTACATGACATAACCTTGTGTTATGTTTCGTTTGGTATGACCGTTATATTTGACGGTTTTTGTGAGAAAAAGATAAAATCAGTATCCCTAATGTTCATTTTTATTTACAAATCATGTCATCTCATTATAGTATTAACACAACCAACATCGTCCTGACCCTATCGAAGCGGGAGCTGCAGGTCGACGAGTTTGTATGCAACAGATGTCGATCGGGGAAGAGGAGTAGGGGAAGGAAATGAAGTCGCCTTAGGCATTCGATCTTGAGACGAAGCAGATTTATATCTTGTTAGTAAATGATCAATAATCCACACTCGAATAGTCAACTTTTTGCCTTTTTCCGGAGGGCTCTCCTAGTTTTCCAACCATTTCTGACCTTCTCTTGATCGTACTTTCTCTCTTGCGGCTTCAATTGACGTGAGGCATAAGTCTCTCCTTTCCCTCGTCTGAGCCAGTCAGTTGTTTCCAAGTCGACGACCTCTTTTTTGCGAGTCAGGAACGGTCGGAAACGGAACCGGGGTGGAGGTAAGGAAGACACCCGCGGAAGGCATGAAGGAGCCGCCCACCTCTAGCCAAGGTTGCCACCCCACTCCCCCCGCCCACCCTCAGGTCAGTCCCAAGATCCCCCCACCCCCCACCCCACGTGCACTTCTGACTCGAGCTCCCCCGATCCCACCCCTCCCTGCCAAGCTCCTTCCTCACCCCTTGCCTCCGACCCTCACCCACGGACCTGAGCTCCCCCGACCCTCCGCCTACACTAGCCCAGGTCAGCTCCGAGCCCGCCCACCTTTCCTCCGACCCTCGCTCCCCTTCCAGGCCGACCCCGAGCTTGTCCCCTCCTACACCCCCAACTCGTGCCTTCGACCCTCACCCACCAAACCGAGCTCCCCCGACCCTCCGCCCACACTAGCCCATGTCAGCCTCAAGCCCCCCCGGTTCACCCTCTCCCGACCCCTTGCCTACCCTCCAGGCCGGCCCCGACACCCCCCTTGACCCACTAACCCGAGCTCCCCCGACCCTCCCAGCCCATGTCGGCCCCGAGATCCCCCCCGCTCACCCTCTCCCGACCCTCACACACCCTCCAGGCTGGGGTTTGCATGCGGTGGGATGGGGCGGGGCTTTGCACGTCATGCAGGGGGTTCGATGGAGGTTGGGGCGGATGAAATGAGGGGTTACAGGAGCTTCTGCAGGCGGCCGGGGGTGGGGAAGCTTCGGGAGGCGGAGGCCGAGAGGGAGGGTGCTGGAGGAGGAAGGGATGGATGGTAGTCGGCAGGGTGGGTGGGAGAACTGGAGAAGGAAGTTTGAGGGGGGGGGGGTCGACAGGAAGAAGAGGGGTATTTTTTCTTTCTTTTTTGCTTTTAATTATAGCCGTTGGATATAGGATCGGTTAGATTAACTTTAGGTTTACTTGAGTTAACTGACTAAAATAACGGAGGGTTATGGATATAGGACAGAGCATTTATTCAGGGTTACTCATGTAATTATTAATTATCGAGGGTTTCTGAGGTAATTACAAAACTACTCAGGGTTATGTAATATCCTTTTGAGATCCCTATATCCATTGACATGGATTAGGAATGCAAATGGATTGGAGCACCTTGTCTATAAGGATGTAAATGATGTAAATGTATGTGTATGATTTTTATCAAATGGGTCCTTTGCTCATTAGTGTCTTGGTGAGCAACCATTCTATGCCATACACATGTATTACCATTTGAGTGATTACTTGTTTCGATGGATGCCATTTTTGGAAGGATATTAATATACAAGAGGACTTAACAATTCATATTATTTCAATTATATCATGTCTTTAAAAAAAGGAAAAAGTTTTGGAAAGAAAATTTTAAAAAATGAAGAAGTTTTGGAAATAAAAATATCAAATTAATGTTTTTTTTTCAGAAAATTGAGATCCAAATACTCAGATCAGTAATATATATGCAATAATCAAGTAAATATTTGTTGCGAGATCAGTAATATGCAGTCAACAATCGGTAATTTACATTCATTTTATTATATGGTACATAATTCAGTAATATATATGCACTGGTCAAGTAAGTACTTGTTGTGAAGTTAGTAAAACTATAACAAATGGTTAGTAATTTTCATTTGTATCACGTTGAACAGTATTCAATAATTTGAAGATAATACTGAAATAATATATATACAGTTCTTAAGTAAATTGTTGTAGTGTTCAGTAATGTATATATCTATGTCTTATATCACAGGAGTAATATATATATACAATTCTCAAGTAATGATAATTATGAGATCAGTTTTAACAAAATTATGGTCGGTAAGGCAAGAACACTGCTCAAGTAAGGGATTAACAAATGATCAGTAACTTATCCTCCTTCTATACGATTAATATGGAAATGATACTAAGAAAAAGAAATTACTAAACACATGCACATAAGGAAAAATGAATTAGTAAAATGAATGGAATGCTTCGCTGACGAAAAAAGAAAAAATATAGTACTAAAATGAATGCAATGCTCATTATATACACAATGGTATTACTAACTATTTATTATTGTATTACTGATCTTGCATCACACAATTACTTTACCATTGTATATATTTACTAAATGATACAAAAGGTAATTATCTGGATGTAAATTACTGATCATTGTTTTGGTATTACTGATCTCACATCAACCATTTACTTGACTGAAGTATATAATACTATCCTAGTGTTTGGATCTTAATCATAGGCACGGAATCATTGATTTGAATTTTTTTCCAAAGTCGTCTTCTCTTTTTTAAGGACACTAGATTATTTGAATTATAGTAATTGTTAAATACATATTAGCCTTTAGTTAGAAATATAATTATTGCTACGTGTATGGTTTAGAATGGGTGATCGCCAATCCACTCACCATGTATAAGTAATATATGTCATATTTTCATAACTATATCCATCTAATATGTCATTCAAATTTCGTCAAAAATAAATATTCCTATGTCCTCCATCCAGAACATGTAGATTGCAACAAATCAAAAACTGTTAAAATTATTAGTTCTAGACGGATGGCATGAGTCTCTATTTCTGATGAAATTTGCATGACATATTAGACGGATATAGTTATGAAAATCCATGACGATATTAAAAAAATAAAAAAATTGATAAAAAATGGGCATGATGTAGGCAAGGTTACCTACTTCATGAAGTATGCTCCCTTTCCTCTCTCTCTCTCTCTCTACACACACACATGTATCTGATATGCTACTGTATCTTTTTTGCATGTATTTTGGCATCCGTATCTGCATTAAAATGGATATAGATATCACTTTTACATCTGATAACATTTATATCTGTACGTTTGTTTTCATATATAAATATAGTTGTCGATTTACGTTTAAGTGTTATAATTTTATACCATATTTTATCATATTTGGTATAATATTTATGGTATAAGCATGCTTAGATTATCTATATCATGTGTATTCCAACCAGTACATGCATATTTAAGCTAATTAAGATAGTATTTTTAATATTATTCGTACGCAATCAATATTTATTTTATATTGTGATGTCCCCTGCTTCTATGATCCAGATATTCAGCAATAGCCACATTCATACATCATAATTATCATTCAAAATGCAAACAGGAAAGAAACATATGAAACAAAGTGCTCCAACAACAATCTTATTCATGGTTCTCTAGAATTTATGCAAATAATTTATAATAAACTCCTCAATTTAATGAAATTTTCTTAATTGAACACTATAGAAATGCAGAAGCTAGACAAAGTAATCTACAAGCACAAACTGTACACCTCTATCAGTAAGCCTATACTATGAACAATGCAACAACTAAAGGTCAAGTCTAATCCCAAAATCGCTCCTTGGCCTAGTAGCACCAACAACACATGTTGGATCCGCATAAGATAAGTATGTTGTGAGTAAATTTGTCAAGTACAGAGCTAAACAACTAAACAATGTAAGGTAAAACCTGTAAAGTATCTAAAGAAGCAACATAAGTAAACATTCCATGATGCTACGATGGTAAACCACTTTAGGAAAGGGTAACTCGACTCACACCACACCACAACACTCACGGACAAAAACTCGGTACATGATCCTCGAATGCACGATAATCACTAGAAAACAACTCAAGCTTGATGCCCATTGGTAAGAGTTCACGATGGTAAAGGATGGCTATCGACCCTTGTCAACATTAGTCTTGCATTAAGTCAACTCAACAAATAACAAGAGAGATACTTGCACTCATTTATTCTCTTTCTCATCTAATATTGTTTATTAATACACTTTCTTTTATGTATGTTAATCAAGGCCACCCATTTATCAAGATTCATCATTCAATATTTTATAGCATTCTCTATTGTATTCTCAAGTGTTTACCTTCTAAATGGTCATATTGTTACCTCATTCTTTTCATTATAATCTAAATATTTCAAGAGATTATTATACATATACATATGTAAGAGTATAATACAAGACAATTGCTATCTAGGAATGTTGAGGTTCAATACATATATAAAACCATCAACAATCATACACTGTACACTGGAGCAACCAATTTAAACAAACCAAGCCTCAACACTTCAAATCGTTTATCCTAACTCACCTACCACAAGGAGAGATACTTGAGAACGAGTACACCATGGTCAAACGAGATTGCAACATATACACCCTTATGACGAAGTACTAGTCTTTGACGAATCTCATACTAGAGAGGCAGATTCACCTACAATATTTGTAGCAATATTCTTTACTAACAGAGTCATGACACCAACATACCTGCGAACTATAACAAATACTCCATCTCGATCTCACCGAGACCACGAGAGCTGCACCACATTCTCAGATATGTTAACTCCTCTAGGCAGGTTACATGCCAATAAACATTCATATTGTTATTTATTCAATATATTCATCTCACCAGAGCAACCCCGACTATGGGACATTTTCATTCACCTCGCTTTACCCATAATATATGAAACCTATGATTTAGGCCTTAGCACATCACAGAAGTGTGAAGGTCACATCGAATATGACCAAGGGTAACTAGTCATAATAGTTGCTAAGGGCAGCGAAATTTTAAAAATTTAAATGATGAAACCACATGATTTGAGAACACTTCTCAAATCATTTCAAAGACCATAAATGAGTAATAGAATTACCTCTTTGAGCGTATTTGTGATCGTTTGCCTCTAACACTGGAGACCTCTTGTCTCAAGTCCGATCCGTCGGCGAATGCACCTGCGAGCACGTGGATGAGACGCATGCTTCCCACAATCCAAGTTGAAGATCCAAGAAGGGAACCTTCTGTTTTAGTCTCACAAAATCCGTGGTCTTCCTCACGAGCAGTCGATCCGGCATCACAATGGCATGGCTACGACGAGGATGCTCTCTACGATAATATGATGGACAGTCACAATATTGAGAGAGATATGGAGAGTTTGGAAGTGTATATGATTATGAGATAGAGAGAGATTTCAACTCAAGGGATTGAAGTTGTGTGTTTTTGAAGTACAAGCCCTACCTTTCTTTTATAGCATATTGGACAATGAAGCTGCATTCATAATCTCAAATCAATATCCATGATTAATGTTGCTTTAATTTTGAACAATAAAAATAAATTTAAAATAAATTAAATATATCCTTCAAGATAATTTAGTTTATATAAAATAAATTAATTGTGGGATAATTTGGAAGAGATAAACTACCTTCCATATATAGGGTAGACGTCCACCTTGAACTAATCCAAGGTGGTTGTCCACTTCATTTATGGTAAGGAGTTTTATCCCCTTCTAATAATGAGATATATATGCAATAACATTTGTTACAAAATTATCGATATATGCAATAACATTTGTTGCATAAAAATTCCCAAAGATAATTCCAAATTATTCTGTGAAAATTCAATAATGCCACTTATAATTATGAATCTTATTCAATCATCCTATACATAATGTAAATTGATTTTATAATTAATTATTTATTGGTAATCCAATTTAAATCAACATATAATTTATAAATTTTATTTACAAATAAATCTCCCTAACATATTATAAATCATATTTATAATATCCATGATTACTATGGATAGTGATATCCACGTTAATTATATCTTTTATAATTAAATCATATTTAATTATCTAAGATGACTATTCTCATATGTCCAAATAACATGAATCACATTCACATTGTTCATGATAATTAAATCATATTTAATTATAAATATTTCCTTCTCCTAGATGCATAATTCAACAATAGATTTATTCTTGACCTCTTTCAAGAACAATGTACTTTCTCCGCGGATACTTGGAGATAAGTACATGGCGTTTGTGCATTCCATGTATAGTGACTTAGATATTAAGATCCATCTCAAATCCAGATCTCAGAAATCTCACAAAGATGTTTGATCAAATCAATCTGTTAATCTAATCTTCTCACTACACCCGAATCGCATTCAGGTCGATGTCTAACATTTGGAGTATGATCGGATTACCAATCTACTGGGAGGATCCACCAAAATCAAAAGTTGTTTCATCACTCCCTCATAATGGAAGCATCATGGTTATACAATCATTTACGATCACATCACCCTCGAGTATTCCTAATACCCGTACATCCTACATGCTAGAAGACCTAGAATAAACCTGAAGTTGTAGATCCTATTTGAACTGTCTCCTTCAGGGTTTTATAATTAAGTTTCTCATTCAATCATTAGGAGTTGGTATCGATCATACAATTTCCAAAAGTACATATCATACCTTTAAATTCTATCTAGATTCCAAAGCGAGATGACCATGCATGGAATTTAATTCCAATATCTCATTAATGAGCTCATGTCTATCGATTCAGTAGAGAACATGTATGATCCCTTTGAGAGATCGTATTGCTCATATGCCCTTGTGTGCAAACTAGCTCATCTATGTATAGACCTTGGTTAGGTCATCGACTAAATGGTCCGCATAGTGTACACATTCATATATATATATATATGTAGTAATATATCTTTATCCAATTAGAGGACGTGTGCCTATATCGTGATAGTTTACGAGATAGGTCTTTGATTATCTCGACCTCATTAAGTCAACTCTTTGACCTAACTTATCTGACACCTCCGAATCTCTATTCCTATGCAGAGGACCTACATCAAGAGGTCGGTCGGATATTAACCTTTAGAGAAGGATTGCCATCTCCTTCTCAGGTTGGAGATCCTTTCTTAACAATCACTTGACAGTACTCGATGAGTCCTTAATCTAACTCCTTGTATATTATCCAAACAATAGCCTCTATGACTCAACATTTGAATCAACAAATGTATGATCATTAAGATGACCATGGTATAAAACCCTAATTGTATAAAGGGATTGTATAAGTGCATTCATTCATTTAATCTCAGATCACGAGTGAAATAAATCAATAACTTTTATTGAGATATTAACATATTATAATGACATTTATTGTTTAAATGGTTCGTCCAAGGCTCACATAGACAATAATATGTTCAACTTCTCACCTAACTAAGTCCATCAAATGAGGTAACCACTTAAGAAACAACCACCATAGAACCACCCAAATCCACTACCCATCGACGAAGGTCCAAGATGGTGTATGACACAGGTCAAGGCATAAGAGCCTAGACATTGATCATTCAAATATCACTCCCAAGTAGTAGAGGGAAAGTACAATTTCCTTTGTTTCCTCTGTATACCGAAAACTAGTGTCAAATCTCATAGTCTTTCCAGTCAACCTAAGATCACCATTCATCTCATATTATCTCATCATGTACACAAGAAATTATAGTATGAGTATCCATATGGTCCAACTTAGCCCCTTTAAGTCAACTCATCCTTTTTCGAGTGATGAATCTATGAATCATCACTCTAAAAGATGAAAATAGAGCTTTGTTCACAAATAATTAGCTGCATTTCATCACCTATTTTGCATTTTTATCATCCATGCACTTAAGATTAATAATCACATTTTATCATGCAAAATTGCATTAAATGAGAAGCCCAAATTCCCTAGTAAATATCACATGTAACTACCCATATTTACCCATTTATTTATTTATTTTTTACTAACTCATAATCAAATAAAATCAACTTTTTAGTGTACATATTACTATCAATAAGTAAAGAAAAGTATCAAAAAATATTAACATGTAAATTTCCCCCCAAAAAAATAAACCCTAGCTCGAGACTAAAAGTCGTAAAATGTGAATATTTCTCTCATGCAATCTCTTATGGATCACTACTTACTTTTGAATTAATGTACGTTCAATTACCTACAAAACAAGACCAAATTCAAAAGAATTGGAGTTCAAATGTAAAACTTGGGTTTTGGGCCTCTATTGTATATTGTACATATTGACTAATTTGGCATTATTATTTTATGTACAAAAATAAATCATTTTGACTTATTTCTTTTGCATTTATTTTCTGTGATTTATCTTTTAATAAAATATGTAAAAATTCAAATAAAATTTAATGCAAAAATCAAAGAAAATAAATCACCTTAAGTATGTATATATAGTTTGTATATATGTCCCATTTCCTTTATTTATTTTCTTATTTACTAAAAATCTAAAAAAATCAAGGTGTAAATATTATTCTATATTTTATTTAATTTTATTTTGATTTTATATTATTTAAAAATGATAAAAAAATCAGCAACATATATAAATTCGATATTTTATATCTAATAGAGTACCATCAAAAATACTTTTAATATAAACATCATTTTTGGTTTTGGGTCCTTAATAAAAGTTGTAGATCTTGTCCAGATGAGAAACTTTCATGCTGACCACTTTATGATTTGACATTTATTTCTTTTTTATTTTTCTTTGGAATTAATTTTTGGTTTTTCTAGGAGCGAAATGTGGCATCTCCTGAAGCCGCACGTGTCACCAACATTTTTATTTTATTATTTTCTATTTATTTCATTATTAATTATTTTTAATTATTATTTACTTATTTTATTACTTATTTGTTTATTTATATAATTATTTTCATTATTCCTACCATGTGGTCGCACCCCTGCGTGCCACGTGGCCCTCCTCCTCTCCCCCTGTGCCCACGTCCCCCAGCCACGCAACCTCCGGTGGTTTCAACTGTTGGCCACTTCTTACGGATGACCCGTGCCCCACCACTCTTTGCCAGTCCTGCCTCCTTTGATGGTGATTCCTAACTACCATGCACCCTATTTTCTCTCCACTCTCTCTCTTCTCTCCCTCTCACAGACAATGAGCATCCACCTCTCCCTCGTCAACCGACCTTCCTGGTGGTGCGACCCCAACTACTGCCCCTCAACTACCGCGGCTCACCCACGAACTCCATCTTCCCACCCTTCGCGGTGACACCCCCAAATGCATCTCCCCGCATCTTGCATCCAACCCTCACCCATCTTTCATAATTGTCACAACACCACCATGATATGGAACATCTCTCTCAACCTCCCATAAAGACCTCTTCTCCGCCCCCCATCAGGCACATCCTCTGCCTTCGAGACCTAAGATTCAACTTCAGCCAAAGCCCTTGGTGACAACAGGGACTCGTGTTGATGATGACAGACGAGTCATACCCATCTTGAGGCAAGATTTTAGGGTCATCTCCCTTATAGCTGTTGCACCGTTTCACAATTAAGCTCATCATAATGTCGGTGACTAGAGCGATGAGTAGAGATCGGGCTCGAGCATCTCCCATAGGCATATCCTCCACCCCTCTGATGAGAACAACCCCCAGAATCACATTCTCCTTTCTTCTTCTCCTCTTCCTCCTCATATGTTTCTTCTTTCTTCTTTTTTCTCTATTTCTCTGTTTCTCTTCTTCTTCCCATATTAACCACCTCCTCTCCGCTATTCGACCCTATCGCTCCACCTTCCTCTTTCCTCATCTCGTCCTGCTCTACACCATTATCTTCGTGCCTCCCCCTTCAGCTGCCAATGACTCTAGACGGTTGTGTGCCACCACGACTGTGTCATATCCTCTGTAACACACCCTTGGTCTTCGTGCTCACTGTGACTTGAACTCCTCAAGCTTCACACCATGCTGACATCGAGGTATTCCTCGACTGACTCCGTGCCATCAGACGAAACATGTGACATCCGCCTGACCTCTCTCCACCCCTGCCAACAATTGGTCGGCCCACCTTCTGAGTCCACTACCTCTCGCATCGACCACTACTAACTCACGCCCTTTGTCGTTCCCCACCGGAGAGGCTCGCCTTCTACAACCTCTCGTCGATATGAGCTTCTTCTCCTCCACAGCACCTCACTAAACTCCACCCAATGCCATACACCAGTCTGTGTGCCATCCCCCAAACCCCCTTCATGTACGAGGCATGTGGGATGTGAGGGACTTTTACGCTAAAGCCCTCGAAGCTCCAAGGAAACACAAGAAGATCCTTGCCTACTATATACCATACGCATATCACGAATCCTGTAGGGAAAATTGCACTGTGTTCCTCAAAACTTCAAAACATAACAAAGAAGACCTTGCCTACTAGGCCTCACATGTGGAAAAATTATACCAAACCCCCGCGGATCATGGTATTGCCTTCTTAGTCCATGTTCGTAATTTGTTGTATTTATTTTTCTTTTATGTATTACATTTTCATCTCGGTTTTGGTGTCTCATTTTGAACAATCATTTGACAATTTTTATTTTAAAATTTGCATTATGTAAAACATTTTATTCTCTATCATGTTGATGTTTCAATGAATTTTTGTGGAATATGGTAGATTTAATATAACTACTTTCATGAAAAATTGCATAATTTTCCCACTACATGATCTTTAATTCATATTAAATTGACTGTTGTCCCAAAAAGTTACAATAGTTAGATTTAAGTATGTTTTACATTATTTTTAAAAATAATTCATTTGCACACATATCGATGTCATAATAAATTAATTAGCAATTTGAGTGATTAATTTTTAATAGGCTATAAACCCATTATTTTTAGGATATATTTTTTTCTTGGATACCTCTCACATAGACATAATTAGAATAATTTTATTTCTGAAAAAATAATTAGGTTTTCTATTTATTACAATAATTTACGAACAATCACCTTGCATGTATTTTTAATTTAGAATAAAGTCATTTTGTATCTAAAAATTCCAAAAAAATTATAGTGCATTTATTTCATCGTATTTCATACTATGGTCAAGTTTTAGGATTTTTGGAAATCATTTGATTGAAATTTATATTTTAGTCCTCAAAATTGCCTAAAATTACACTTCATTTTTATTTGCATAAAAATAGAAAAATACCTATATGAAAACATAGCTTATAAATCAACAAATAACCAATATAAAGAGACAGTGGCCTCCCTAAGTTCGATCTTAGGCTTGCCCAAATAAAATAAAAATCTGGCTGCTTGTTTTAATTTTAAGATTAATTAGTGGTCTTTTTGATTTATCCTAAGTGGCGGGCTACTACAATAAAAATGGCAAATTAGAATAGGATATTTTGGGTTGTTCAAATCGCGTTGTTGTCAGGGAGGGATGAATTAGGTTGATTTTTAGAAAATTTAGATATTAGATTTTCCACCCTAGGTAGTAAGAGCCCTAGTTTTTCTTGTAATTTTCACGCTATTTATTTTCTTGTCTTTTTATTTTATTTTATTTGTTTGTTTCTTTATATATCTTATGTATCTCTTTACCCACCATCTTATTTTTTGTAGGAGGGACCTGAGGCGATGGAGCGGCTGCTTAGGTGACCGAGAAACCCAGGAGCATTAGAGGCTGACTTCTCTGGGAAATTTGCCAACTGAAGGAATTGCATAAAAATTAAGATTGGGTCGAGTTGTGAAAGAGCGTAGATTCTAGGATATTATTTTGGCATTTTATTTTAATTTTTTAATTAATTTGAAATAATTTAGGTAATTGCACATTTCCAACATATTCTGTTTTGGATCTCGAATGCGTACATGGACATTGGACATTTATTTTTGTGGTATGTCAAAACTTGTTTTACTCTCTAGTGAGGGTATGGCTTGACTTGAGTGGTTCGTAAGTTAGATCTTCACTTACGACTATTAGATCTTTGTTCAGTCAATATTTGCTTGTGCTCGTAAAATCTAGGACTATATATTTTCACATTTAATAAGTCACACTTAGAACATTATTTTTAGTCGAATTAAGTCCATATTCTTTTAACTAATAGAAGTTCCTTCTAGGCGCAGTTTCATGGCACGCATTTCATTTAGCATAAAAATTTTCAATTTTGTATTGCATCTCACATGTAGAGCGTGAGGATCACTATAAGTCTTCTGAACTGGGTATGCATCATTGATTTTATAGTTGCATTGACTTTTCTGAACTCCCTTCCCCTTGCTTTTACAACTTAGGATAAAAGGAAATTGGGACTGCTTGTTAGGCATGCCTTATGTGGTGGATTTATTTAATGATAATCAAACTTAAAATCGAGTCTTCTAATACAATTTTGACCCAAAAAATCAAACTAAAAATGGAATTGTATTTGAGAGAGAAACCACACCATTAAATGCATGTACTTACCTCTAGACATAGTGGGTAAGGATGTAACCACTAAGGTTAGAGCCCAAATCCTTGGACTTTTCGCTTAAGTCTCCATTTCCGACTCTCATGGATTTGATAGTTGAAAGTTCTTGCCTTCAACCTTAGACTAGATTTTGCTTGTGTAAGCTTGTACGTCTCCTTTGGTGTGTGATATTGAACCCAGTAGCTCGGGAAGATCACCTCATTGATTGAGATCACACAGGAGTACCACTAGGCATAAGGCGATACCCTATGTGTCATGGACTTATATGATTGTTTTCTCAGCAACCTAAAATTGACAAGATAATTCAATTGAACCTTTACGGCCTTCACCATATACAGTTAGTGAATTTGGAGTTTGCTTTGTGTTTGTATTCAGGGGTGTGCATTCAAAGACCATGCTCTTAGCACTTTTCCTATCACTCCTTGTTTTACATCGTGCTCTTGATTCAAACCTACTAACATATAGAATGGCAGATTGGGGTGACTTTTGTTCGAACTTCACGAACCTCTCGGTGACCACTCCAAACTGATCGCATGGTCACTCTTACTCTGAACCCCCTCAATTTCATGGAAACTCTTCCCATGAAACTAAGGACAATAAGTCACTCTTTATTCTTGAGGGTGTTCAGACCCAGACTAAGAGGAAGACTCTTACATCGATGCTTGTAGTTTTCCTTCTTACATCTCTATTAATTTAAATCCTTTGTATTATGAAGGCAAAAAAAACAAGATAACAAGATGCCTCCCAAGAAGAACCCATATGATGAGGGAGTAATGACCCACTGAAGGACATCCTAGCTAGACTTGCACAAGATGAGCAGAGAAGTGAATTATTCAGATAGGAGCTTGGTCAACTGAGGAGTGAGGGGAATTAATGAGAGATGCCTACAAACCCAATACCATATATAATGATAATTGTCTTAGGCCATTTGTACCACCAAATGTTGGAGAACTAAAGCATCACTTTTTGACACTCTTGCCAAAATTTTGTGGTAATGTAATAGAGGAACCATACATGTTCCTACAAGAGTTTGAAATGGTATTTGAAAATCTAGGACGACCTGGTGTCTCTTAGGACACATACGTCTTAGATCCTTCCCCTTTGCTATAGCATACAAAGCCGCTTATTGGCTAAAGAACTTGGGGAGGGTACTTACAACATGGGCTGAATTGAAGGGCTTGTTCCTCAAGAAGTTCTACCCATTGAGTAGGACTAATTAGATGAAGTCTCTGATATCAAGTTTCACACAGATGTCCCATGAGATTTTCCATGAGTCATGGGAGAGATTCAAGGACCTGATTTAGAAGTGTTCAAATCATGATATTGACAGACCTATCCTAGTCCAGAACCCGTACAGTGGTTTGACTCTCGAGGTACAAGGATTACTGAATGCTTCATGCGGAGGCATCTATTTGAATGGAGGAGATGACGTTGTTGGTATGATCTAGAGCAGATGGAAAAGACCGATCGCACCAGATCCTCTAGCAGGGCTTATGACAAGCCACCTCCCTCTCGCGTACATTAGGAGGTGTGGAGATCAACTATCGCTGATCTGGCAAATGACCTACTCCCTAACATGGGGATTATCAGTAACAATTTTACCAAGGTCGACCAGATTGAGAAGAAGATGAGTGAGATACACAAGCTCATCGAGTGGGAGAACCTTGCCAAACTTCCTAGAAAAATGGTGAAATTAGCTGATAAGGTTTCTAGAATTAAGATACATTCTCCATCTACACCCGCTACTCCTATATACCGAGTGCACCACATTCAGGAGCAACCCGTGCAGAGGCCTCATAACACGTGGACTTAGGGTCAGCCTGAGGTCCACAAGAGACAGTTCAAGGAGCTGACCATCGAGATAGTGGCTGAGGAACCTCCATAGGTGTGGGAGATGAACGTGATTTGGTACAATAATGATCCCAATGCCATCCAACGACAGTCGCAACAACGAACACAATACCCACAATTTTCCAAATACCACAAGCTCCCACCTCCTTAGCATCAGTAGTCGGGACATCGTGGCCCCTTTCAGTACCAATAGTACCCCCCTCAGCAGAGTCAATATCGTCAGCAGTCCATCAGGGACCTAACAGACCTCATCTGAGTCCACCGCAACATTCCTAGAGGCAGGACCATGGAGCCTCATCCTCGGATACCTCTAACCTACAAAGGATTCTCAATGAGCTCAAACTCATCCACGATGAGAAACACGACCAGAGAGCCAAAATCAATTGGCTTTCACGTTGGTAAGAGGAGTTTACTACCCCCAAGACCTCCATCCCAACACGGGTTCATGTTAACACCAACAACCTGAACCAATGATAGAGCCACTAGAAGAATCAGGTATACTGTTACGATTCCTTTGAATAAAATCACGATATTCTACCACATGGTATTCACCATCTCACTCTTAGGAGGGGTAGGACCGTGCAAACCCCTGATCTGGCACGACAGAGTGGAGTGGAGGATACTGATGAGCTAGCCCCTGTGGATAACTCAGAGGAGGAGGACCACCAGTAGTACCCGCAACACCACCTTCAGAACCACTGGGGGAATTGAATCTCAAAAAATCCACAAAAATAAAAAAAAGAAAATCCAAAAAGAAGAATAAAGACACATCGAGCACGATAGTGAGCAGTGAATCTTCAGGATATGAGAAGACCACCCTGGATGCAACACCAACAGTTTTTCCACCAGCTTCAGTTTCAGTTCCATTTCATGCATGCCAGTCAAGTCCTGTACAAAGTCTGAGTAATCCAAAAAGAATAATAAAGTGACATCGAGAATGATAATGAGCACTGTACCTTCAGGACATGATAAGACCACCCTTGATGCAACACCAACAATTTTTCCGTTAGTTTCAGTTCTGTTTCATGCATGCCAGTCGAGTCCTGTACGGAGGTCGAGTCCGAGTATGAGTCATGTACAACTGAATTTTGATTCCAGTAAAAACTCATATGATGATGTTTCTGTTTCACACATAAAATAATCTCGATGTTTTTGGCGATGGAAATGATGTATAGAGAGAATGTAAAGTTGAGATTCCTTTCCTCCAATTAGTGGATATGGTTCCTTCATTCAAGAAGTACCTAAAGGTGAGATGCCCACTTGTTAGGGCTTGTAGGAAAAAGAACACTCAAAGAGTGAAATATGTGTTATCCATAGCCACTACCTGTATGATTCACAATGATACTCTAAGGAAGAAGAGAGATCTAGGTGAACACTTCGTTAATAGTCAGATATCTAACACATCATTTGCCCGCACTCTACTCGATAACAAATCCTCGATCAATCTATTGCCATATTCCTTCCTAGATCATCTAGGCTTAGGATCTCTAAGGAGATCGAGAGCACTCATACAGTTTGCCGACCGATCTATTAAGAGACCTAAGGGAATGCTAAGGGATGATATCCTTGGCATCGAGGGGAAGCAATACAAGGTGGATTTCACTGTCCTAGATATAAATTATCCTCGAAGATGGCAAAATTTCCAGATTATCCTTGACCGCCCTTTTCTAAGGATGACCGGAGATATACTTGATTATACTCTAGGAAAGATACACTTTCATGCACACGATGTAAGTGTAGAGTTATATATATAACAAACGAAGTGGTAGAGACCTGATTCGGAGAGCAATGCAAAGTATCTCTCATCGGGGGCTGAGTACTACATAGTTGATAAAGTTGATCACTAGCAACAACAGTCAGCTTGGGTTGACGAGTCCCTATCACCAGGAGAGGGCAGTATAGATGAGGCAGTACAACACATCCTGCAAAATCGGACCTTACCCTCATAAGAGCTTTCTGATGCATCTTCTTACATCCTTGATGACTCAGAAATTGACTTAGGCTTATATGACATTTTTCGTTCAAGTCAATCAGAGGATGAGGAGTCGGATGTGGCCTTTGCCGATTGTTTGTACACCTTTTGTGATCCACTTCTGAGCAGAACCAATTGGTAACTATTATCATAACAAATCTAGCAACATCTATCATAGAGCCAGATTTAGAGGCAAGTTAGCAAGATCTGCATGATGATCATACCATTCCCGAGCTCAAACCTCTACCCCACCTTCAATTATGTCTTCCTTGCGGGCCCCCACAGAAGTTTCCAGTCACTATCAGTTCTAGCTTGATTAGAGAACAAGAATCTTGCTTGCTAGGGATTCTTGAATAGAATCGCAAGGCCATAAGCTGGAGCATATCCGATCTTCACGGGATTAACCCTGCTCTTTGCTCATACCAAATTTACCTTGAGGAAGGTGCTAGACCCTCTCATGAGTTCTAGCATAGGATGAATCTAAACTTACAAGATGTGATCAAGAAGGATATCGGAAAATGGTGTGACACAAGGTTTATCTATCCCGTCTATGATTCCAAGTGGGTGGCACCACTTCATGTAGTCTCTAAGAAGGCGAGACTTCAGACAATCACCATCTTGGATGGAGAGGGGATTGCAATACGAGTACCCACATCTTGGCATATCCGTGTGGATTACATACACTTGAATGTCGTTATGAAAAAGGATCATTCGCCCTTACCATTCACTGACCAGATCCTGGAGTGATTAGCACAGAAAGAGTACTTTTGCCTTCTAGATGGGTACTAGGGACACAACCAAGCGGCCATCGCTCCTAAGAACCAGAAAAAGACAAAATTTACATGTCCATTCGGTACCTACGCATTTGATGAAGCGCTAAATGCATATATTAATAATGATCCATTGTAGCACGGGCACTTAACGTATCATAAAGAACCAAATGAATAATCTCTGTGAAGAGGATTCGTCTTTAACTTTTAACATGGGAAGTTCATGGTCTAACATAAGGACACGAGTCATAAGATGACTATTTAGGAGTTAATATCTAGATTAAGTGATCAATAAATTATTTAGGTCACAATAGAGAAAATAATACAAGCAATTAATGCAAGGTTATGCACATCACAAATGTATGTCATTATTCCTAACATCAGTGCATGTTAGGAATAATGACATAATGATCATAATGACACTATACTAACACAAATATTTCATTACATTATTATGCCCTAAATAAATTCAATAAGACTTGAGAAAGATATCAATTAATTTTGAGACCAATAAAATGATTCAACTAGGGTCAAGTTTCATTTGATGAGCATTCTAAGCATATAAACCAAATCTAATAAAATAACCCTTATTTTACTAGCTAGTCAGGAAATAATATCATATCGAAGACAATTACATGAGGGTCAAAATGCCACTGAAATCACTCCATTTAGATATAAGATGCTCAAGTTATTCAACATAGAGTGCAGGAGCATAATCGTAATAAAAATATAAGAAACAATAGCACAAACATTATGAACAGGTCCCTAGAAGGACTAAAGTGTAAATATTAAGAACTGGATATGAAATTTATGAAATACCCCTTACACGAGGGTATTTTATTAAGAAAGTAAATCGGAAAGGGTTATGGTGTAAAATAACCATGCCCACATGTGAAGAGCACATGCGGTCAAGTTCATTGTACGGTTCGTGGCTAGGGACGCTACATGTCATTGTTTGATGTTTCAGGTTTGGTTTCATCTCAACGAGGCTGCAAGTCTGGAAGGCATTAAGTGGTCTCCTGTTGGCCATTAGATCATGCCCAAATTGGCATGATCCAATGACATATGTACAACACATGATTATCTACTCCGCATTGAGTGTCTGCAAAGAGCTAGAGTTCTAGCGACAGCTCCATAGCTCCACCGCCACCTTGAAGATGCTCCAAAGGTCGGCAAGGATTTCTAGCTATCCTACGAACGTGGAATGAAGACAAAGACCCGTAAGCATCTGAAACTCAGAGTTGTTGATCATCAATTGGAGAAGAAGGTCCAGACCGACAAGGATCTTTAGATTTTATCCATTGAAGGCCTTTGAACCTGCATGTGTTAGAATATACATAGCCGAAGCATTTCATGTGTATAAGCGTGTGAGTAAATGGAATGGTGGGCTGTGTTGACTGAGGAAGATGTAGCCCATATGGTTTCTCCTTCATGACTGATGGCGAAAGTGAGTAAGTTGGTAGGCACGAAATTACAAGGAGAAAGGAGAACATGGTCTTCCATGAAGACCAATGATCATCAATGAAGAATAGAGGATCCTTTGTAGGATGAGTAGATCTACGTGCAATGAAGGAAAAATCGAAGAAAACTAAAGTAAAAGCTATTTAATGCAAATCCTTGTAGAAAATCGTCGATGGTCGAAGTGGCCAGGGCTCGAGGTCCTTTAGACCTCGGGGTCATCGCTTCAGTAGGTCAGCCTTACCAAATAATCATCCACAATGCAAGTTCAATGAGTTTTAAGGAATGACAAGCACTCTAAGTAAAGAACTGAAAAGGCGTGATTTGTAAATCAAATTTATCCATTAAATTCACACAATATTGAGCGTTGAACAAGCTTTAAAACAATACCAAAATCACATTAATTGAACTTCAGAATAAAAGCTATTCACCGGTGAATCCAGGGGTATAAATGTAAGAAAACTTCTAAGTTTTATTACAATATAGGACATATAAGGATTAAAATGTAAATAAGACAACCCTTAGGGGTTAATATGCAATCTAAAAATAGGCAGGAGGACTTATCTGCAATAATAGGAAAGACAAAATGGGCGTTGCAATTTTCCCAATCACGTGTGGAAAACATATGACCTGGCTAGGTTCGGTCAGATAGGCTCGGGACACGCATTTGCTTCTTCTACTTCAGGCTAGGCTCAGGACTAGGCTCGACACACGAGACTGAGGCTTCAACTGATGCTTCCGATTAGCTACGTGGATGAGTCCTGACTGTCAGATCTCACCCAATTAAGCTAGATCAATGGTATCTGCTTTGTATATGTTTTTGAGCACCTCCGTGCATGGCGATGATGTGGTTGGGCTCTAACGAACTATTAAAAGCTCCGTCATGCTTCTTCTTCCTCTCTAAAGGTCCAATAACCTTCATCAAGTACTCACGATGATGTCTGATGCTTGGAGAAAGCCCGAGGATGGTTGCAGACTCTATCGATGAAGTTTACCCGTATAGAAATTTGGAGATCGGGGCTACACTTAAGTCTCCGACCATTGAACCATTTTGAAATCTTGCATGATCAATTCATAGCCGAAGCACTTGGAAATCTATCCTATTGTTAAAGGTGTGGAATGGAGGCTCAATGGGGAATGGAAGATTTGAGCCCTAGTGGGTTGTCTCTCTCATGCAGAGAAGACAATGGCGTGGAATGATCACAGATATGGAGAAGATTGAGAACTGAAAGTATCACTCGTGAATGATAGATGAGGGTGAGAATGTAAGAATGTTCAGATGAGTAAATTATTGTGTAGCATCGAAGGAAGAAATCCTAGAAATCAACAATCAGAAAATTTAATACTGACCTAAAACTGAAGGTTGAAGATGATTTGAGATTAGTTGAATCTTAAGCCAAAATATGAAGCTTAAAACTCCACGATATTTGTTTGAAGTTCCTAGCTATGGAACCAAGCTCAAATAGACATAGATTTGGACTGTAACTTGGTTGAAAAACCAAGGTTCTCACCGGAGTTCTATACTTATTTTCGCTTGATCCTAGTCTCTCTCTTTGTCACTGAGGAGGCAAGAAAGTTAAGTAGGTACTCTCACAAGGGTGGACAACCAAAGCAAATAGTGGTGAAGGTCTTTTTAAGGATGAAATGGCGGGGTTTCAAGAAATTTTAACGGAGATTCCAACCTCTGCCACTGAGTGGTTGGTTAAGATTAGGATGAAAGGGAAGGTTAACAAAAGTTTGGATCAATAGGATAATGTAATGACGTGGCAGTTGCTTGGAAGTTGGTTTGGAATGGCTAGGAAAATTAGGAGAAAGTTTCCCTATAATGAATGAAGGATACGAAGAATCCTCAAGCGCATCACGGAAGCGTGTTGAACGCATCTCATGCAATTGGGGCGACTAGTCGCACCAGTCGCTAGATGCAGCGGAAATTAAAATTTTTTAATCAAGTGATGAAACCACATGATCACAAGAACATTTCTTGGATCGTTTCATCAAACCACAAAGTATTAGAAATACCTCTTGAAGCGTGGTTGCGATCACGAGATCTCTAAAGTAAGAGATCCTCCTAACTCAAGTACGATCTACGAAGATGGCACTTGCGGGCGCGATGATGAGATGCGTTCCTCCCGCAATCCTCGATGAAGATTCAAGCCTTGAATCTCCTGATTTTGTCCAACGAAATCCGTCGATGGAGATCCACGAGCAATCGAAGCGACAACACAATAGTGTGGAGACGATTGCTTGTTCCCTCTGAGCATAAGGTGGACGGCCACCTTAGAGAGAGAAAGAGAGAGGACGAGAATGAGAGAGAGAGAGAGAGAGTAGGCGTGTACTCTCGTTGTTGTTGTTGTACCTTAAAGAGGATAGAGTTGCACTCTATTTATATTAGTTTGGAAGTCCATGGATCACAATCCATGGCATATACAAAATCAATGGTCAGATTGATATGTATATTAAATCAATGGCCATGATCATTGTTGTTCAAAAACAACAACATATTAATTAAATATATGTTGCATTATCATTAACATAATTTAATTCAATAAATAAATCAATAATCACAAGATAATGACATGATATTTAAAAAGATAATTATCCACCTAAATCACATGGGGCGTCACCCTTGAGATTTGGTGGATTATCTCCTCCTTTTAATTCATATCATTATCTCTTGTTTATCTTGCAACATTATCCACTAAATTAATTCGAAATTAATTAGTGTATATCTATTGCAAAAATATCCACTAAATTAATTCCCAATTAATTAGTGAATATTTCAATCATGCCATTGAAAATATGTGAATCATATTCACATCCTAAACTAAATTGTAAATTGCATTTCCAATTAATTGTTTAATGTGAATCCAATTCACATTAACAATTAACAAATGCTATTTACAAAGGTGCTCTCTCTAATATATTATAAACCACATTTACAATATATATACACAGATATCATGGATAGCACTATCCATAATCTGTAATCCTTGATAATCAAATCCCATTTAATTATATTGGATAATCATTCTCATAATATGAATCCCATTCATATTGTTCTTGATAATTAAATCTCATTTAATTATCATCATCTTGTTGCTTGGATACATAATTCATCAAATGAATTATTCTTGAACCCCTTCAAGAATAACGTGCTTTCTCGACGGATACTTGGAGATAAGGACAGGGCGATTGTATTGTTCCATGTATAGTGACTTGGATATTGAGATCTCATCTCAAATCCAGATCTTACATACCTCTCACATATGCTTGATTAAATCAAGACCGCAAATCTAATCTTCTCATTGCATCTGAATCTCATTCAGACCAATGTCCAACACTTGGACCAAGATCAGATTGCTTCTCTACTGAGAGGAGTCACTAAAATCCAGACCTGTTTCATCACTCCCTCAGAATGGAAGCGTCATGGTTATACAATCGTTTATGATCACATCACCCTCAGGTATTCCCAATACCTGTACATCTTGCATACTGGAAGACCTATGATCAACATGAAGATTAAGATAATTTTCACATTGTCTTCTTCAGGGTTTGATGACCAAGTTTCTCAATATTGGTCATTGGGAATCGGTATCAATCATATGCTTTCCCAAAGAATATATCATACATTCAAATTCTTGTCATGCTTCCAAAGAACGACGACCATGCATGGAATTTGATCGGTCCCAATACCTCATGAGTGAGCTCATGTCTTCTGGTTCATAAGTAAATCTGTATGATCCCTTTGAGAGATCGTATTACTCATATGCCCTTACATGCACACCAGCGCGCCGGTGTATAGACCTTGGTTAGGTCATCAACCTATTGGTCTGCCAAATGTACACACTCAGACATATAGTAACACATCTGTCTCCGGTCAGAGGATGTGTGCCTATGCTGTGACCGCATTCATCATAAGACTTAGGTTATCTCGATCTCATTAAGTCAACCCTTTGACCTAACTAATCTGACACCACTGAATCTCTATTCCTATGTAGAGGACCTGTATCAAGAGGTCGGTCAGATATCAACCTATGTGAGAAAGGATTGCCATCTCCTACTCAAGCTGGAGATCATCTCTTAATAATTGTTTGACGGTGCTTGAAGAGTCCTCCATCTAACTCTTTAGATATTCATCCAAACACCAACCTATATGATTCATTTAATGAATCAACAACTATATGATCATCAAGATGGCCATGGTACATAACCCTAATTGTACAGAGGGACCTACTATGCAAATTAATTATTCTTCATTTCATACCAGGGAATGATTTTTGCAATAACATTTATTGGATAATGGCTTGCCGTGGGCTCGCATGTCCAACAATGAAAGGTTGCGTTGTGTAGGAAGAGAGGCTGGAGGTTGAAGACATCTAGGGACCGTTGGATCTTAAGTTCCAACGGTCCAGAATGAGGTGCAGAAGGATGGATTGGATGCGTCTGATCAGGGATATCGAATAGTGATGGATAAAGGTGCTGATGAACGATTGATTTGGAGCTGATCATAAGGATCCAATGATTGGAATTAAAGGCGGATGAGCGGGCCACGTAGAGCGCTCTGGAAATACCCCGTGGCACAATCAGAATTGAATAAAATGCAAAATTCAGAAATAATTAGAAAAGAATTATTTAGAGGAAGAATTAGAAAAAGTTTAAACATGAAAGTTGTAGATCTTGATGAGATCTACAACTTTCATGTAGAAGTGAAATAGATCAGAGGTCATCTATACATAGTTAAAAATTAAATACTATTAAAAACCATATAAAACACTTTTCTTTATTTTTTTTATTTTGCTTATTTTTTGTATCTTTAATTTGTTTATGTTATTTTATATACAAATTTAATCTAATTTGATTTTTAGGGAAAATAAATACATAAAATAATACACCATATTAATAAATATAATGTGTCATTTATATACAATACACAATTTGTTAACTAATGTTATTTAACCAATGAATCTTATGATTACTCAAGCAAAATAGTTAATAATGGAGATTTATGATTTTAAATATTGCATTTATCAACTCTCGATACTTAAGCTAAGCTCGTCCTTCACCTAATAAATATAAAATTAGTCAGTTGGTTGGATTAATTAAAAAGTTCCCTGACATGCGCGAGTGAAAATACAAGGCTTGATTTAACCTAAAACACTAGGTTTTAAGAATCCTAAAACTCTAAGTTCATCGAAGCATTAATCAAAAGGAATTCAACTCTTCTATTTGTCACTCTCAATGTATATATAAATATAAGGGATATGACTTAGTGTTGACTGCAACATAAGAGTACAATCAAGATATCACCAAAAATTGCAATCCCATAATCTCACCTAAGGATCCAACCCTCAACTCTAGAGAATAAATCTAGTACTTCCTCAATCCACCTTCTCTTTAGTTTGTCAGACTTTAAAACGATAAATGGAAGGCCAGATAATGGAGGATGTAGGATTGTGTAATTATTTCTTCTTCCTCTCATTGGAATGTGATTCTCTCAAGTGCCGATACACAACATAATTTCATTTTGATTTTTGACAATCATTGTAGCTGTAAAAAGTAGTTGGACTCGTCTACACTTGTTTTCTTGGGAATACACCGGGGTGTGCCTTATTTGAGTATCTAATATACCTTCTACACCTAGACTTGTAGCATTTACGATGCATATCCTTTTTTGCTAGCCCGACTATTGGTTCTAGTAGGGGTGCTCCAAGTGGACACTTTGAAATGGTTGGGAGAACTTGACTTTGGTGGTAGTATTTTGATATTTGATTTTGTATGGTGAGAGCTTTTCTTTCATCATTTCCTTCTTTTCTTTGTTTTTGGCTAGCTCCCTGCTTTTACCAAAAGATTGACGTATACTGATCAACTTATTAATTAATGTCATCACACCCTGGCACTTTAGGTTTGATCAAGAGATATCATGAGAACATGTCCCATACTGACTAAAATGTTGACACCCAGATTTCATGAAGCCATCATTAATTTTATCCCATCCTTGATCATCATAGAAATCGCGTCCAAATTCAAACTTCCAATCCCTGTTTCCTTAGTGATATCTTGACTCATCTCAATCATGAATGCAGTCGTGCATGTGAGTGAAAGTCAAGTTCTTTTATGGGAGATTAAGCATGCGATATAACATGCATATCTTCAAACTAGGAGAGTGTGAATTTTTAAGCCCAAGACCCTAATGATTAATACATGGTAACTCTAAGTCAAGGGATTCCTTAAACCAAGTATTGAAGATCATCTCAAGCCTTGAGTGCATAGTGAAAAATGTCAGAGAATAACACCAATTAATGAGTTAATTATTTTACAAGAGAATTAAGAAATTATTAGATTTATTGAGACAAGGACAATGGCCTGGGTATCTTAAACAAAACATCACAGAGGAACAGTATAAAGAACAAACTAAGATACCCAACACAACACTACAAACTTTAGCTCCTTAGAAATCAAGATTATCTCTTCGAGGTTTAAAATCACAGGCTACCTTATGTTTCAATTGCTTTTTCCTAATGGAAAATACTTTAGAATCTGAATAAGAAAGATCTTCATCAACTTGAAAATCCATTCTTATAGAATGATGCCATTCTTCCTCAAAGGTGATATTCATATCCATATAAGATGCCTCAAAATTCTTCATTATTATGGGAAGACGAATTAGACCATGAAATCCTGCAACAGATTTTGGATTTTTCTTAGAAAGAGAAAAACTACACATAAAGGGGTGACCTAACTTACAAGAAAAATAAGGACCCATCAAGTGAACATCCTCAAGAAAAGATAAAGGAACCTCCATATCTAATTCTTCTACCAAAAGATCATTTTCCTTAATCGACGTCACTCTTTTCAGATAACTCCATATCAACTTAATCTTCCAAAATATAGAATCGACATCCAGATTTTACTCATGTCAGACTTAATAATGAAGGCAACCTTATGAATGAAAATGACAAGACGGTTCAGGGAAACATCGTAACCTCTGAGACATAATTAAAACACTAAAGGGTACTGAAGAGACACATTAGGGTCAATGAATTTTTTTATTTTTTGTTTATTTTCTAATTTATTTAATCTCATTTTACACCCTTAGCTTTGAAAAAGATTTTTGAAAACTTTTTTGCAAACATTATCGCATAAATATGTAGGTTTTCAATACATTTTACAAATTATTTTCCAAACATGTCAAGCTGTATTTTCACAAACCACGTAAGATATTTTTTGAAAGAGGTTAATGGGGATGCCCCCTTGGGGTAGCCAACATGGCTGCCCCCGTGCCATTTTCAGCATTTTTTTATTTTTTTTTCAAAAAAATGTCGCCATGTATATTAGTCCCTATATCGCTCCTATATGCCATTCGAATTTCGTCAGAAACAAAGACTCCTATGGCCTTCATCCAGACAGTCATTTTTTAACGGTAACATGATTTTTTTAAATCGACAGCATCTCGATGGTGGCCGTAGGAGTCTATGTTTTCGACGTAATTCGAATGACATATAGGAGGGATATAGGGATGAATATACATGGTGATATTTTTCAAAAAAAATAAAAAAACACCAAAAATAAGGGGTGGGGCAGCAATGTTGGCTGCCCCCAGGGGGCAACCCCTTAAATCCTTTTTGAAAACCATGTCAAATATGTATAATTTTTCAAAAATTATTTTCAAAATATTTTTACACAAATCTGTTTCAAAAATGCAATACGATACCCCTAACCCCAACAGTTTTGATTTTTTTAAAAAATATGAGCTATGGCTAAAGTATGTATGCAATATATACGATAAAGTCCCCTATACTTAGCTTTTGCTATGTCCTTTATGAATCCACGATTCATCATATCAATATCTTGATCTTAGCAATATATCCGAGTAAAATCCCAAAAAATTGTCCATAAAATCAATAAATTAACAAAATGACTCTTGTAAATAAAACACATCAATTATTCTATATTAGATTGTACAAATAAATTACCCATAAAAAGCCGCAAAAATAAAGGAGTTTTCTCACATGTAAATAGCCCAAAACTTCATGTATTTTTAATAATTTCATTTCAACTCCTTTTTGGCTAATTATTTCTCTAACTTGTTCATAAACATGTATATAAAAATACAAAAATACAAAACAAATTTTACCTCAAATAAATAGATCCCAAAAGGAAAAAAGCCATAAAGACCAACTTCCAAGCCAAATTCCCGCTCCGTATGAACTCCAAATTCACCAAACTCACTTTTAAAGTTCAAGTTAGAAAATTATCTATCCAACGGAAGAGGTTTCATTAAAATAGGAACACACTTACAAAAGTTGGGTTTTGGGACCTAGATGTACATTGTATATTATTATATATTCATTCTTTCTTCATTTTTTATTTTATCTTTCCTAATTATTAAAAATACAAAAAATTATGATTGTCTTGTATTTTGATTATACTATTTTACTGTATTTTTTCGTTGTAAATATCTCTTATTAAAAAGATAAAAAAATACACATTTAAAAAGCAAACAAAAAAATGTACATGTTGTATGTATTCCCTTGTAAATTCTCCACTATTTTTCCTTCTTTATATTTTTTTGTTGTATTTAAAGTAGCCTCATTTATTTCACTTTATTTATTTATTTAATTTTTATTCTCTACAATAATCATCAATTCAACTCCATTATTCCACCATTTTTTCCAACTTCTCATTCAACTCCATTAATAATACAACCTCCCATTCAACTCCACCACCTTAATAACTTCTCATGTCTTCTCTTTATATGCATCCCATCCTCCTCAATTTACACTTGATCCATCTTTATGTGAGGAGAGCCTAGTTCCCAGAGTTGAATCGGTGACAGCGAAGCAACCGCGGTCGAGCGACGACAACACTCTCTCTGGTGAGATCCGCTGGCTTTTTGGCCAACATCGTAGCCGCCTCCGCGCGCTGCTCGAGTTCATCGCTCGCCGGCGATTCGAGCGAATATCGTGCTCTTGTGAGCACATCATAGGCGACCGTCCATCCTAGGTAATTTTATTCATCTTGTTGTCATTATTTTTATCTTCGTAATTTTTTTAGTCCCTCACATTATCATCCATATACCCACATTTGTTCCACATCATCTTCACCATCATCACATCATCTTTGTCCCCCATATCATTTGTTGTAGTCTTGTTTAAGAAAACTATGAAAAAATTTACAAAATTTAAATCTAAAAAATTAGAACAAAAAAAAACAAAAAAAGTAACGGGTTGGGGAGCAGCTCCAACGCTGCTGCCCCCCACACCTTCTCCTTTACCGTTGTCTCCCTCCCAGCCTCCATCACCGCCACCTAGCGGCGCAGCCGCTGCCGCCCCCCTCTGTCGTAGCAGTGCCACCGTGCGCGGCCGATGCCCCCATCGCCGCAGCCGCCGTGCGCGGTCGACGCCGCCACCCCCACCTTCAACGCAACCGCCCCTCTCTCTGTCTCGTACTGCCGCTCCACCCAGTGATCCTCCACCGGTCGTCGCACCTCCGCCCTCCGCCGCGTAGCCGCCGATCACCTCCCTCCGCCGCCCGCGCGACCCATCTCTGCCCCGTGCCGACGTCGTCGCTCTCCCCCGTTGGGTTCACCTTGCGAAGAACCAAGGAAGAAGAAAGGTCCATTTCTTTATTATTTTTTATGTAAAAATTGCACTTTTTTTATTTATAATTTATGTAATTACAAAAAGGTCCCTATATATAGTTGTTTGTTTATATTTTTCTTACGGAATTTACACGGATACCCTTATATTTGACTTTCAATTTGGACTTCAATTAAGCATCATTTTATTCAATGAAAAATGTCATTGTGTTGAGCAACTAATTGTCTACATTCTAAATTTTTATTTATATTTTTATGATATTTGGGTAATTAATTAAAATTGATTAACTGAAATTTTGCATATTTTACCTATTCTGTGCTATTAAATTCATATCTGACACGTAGTTGCTCTAACAATTCCACAAAAATTAGACATGATGCCTTGATAAGTGATTGCGATACTTTCCAAATTTCATCCAAAGCGGAGATGTCATGTGCCTGAAATAAATTATAAAGTAATTTTAATATTTGATTTTTAATTAAATCCACGTACATCATTTTTGCAAAATTTCAAGTCTCCTGGATTCTATATGAGAATATCTTTTTGAGATAATTCGCAATCTGATTAACTTGCTATTGTGGATTAATTAGGAATTAATTACTCACTATCGCTCTGTTTTCACTAAAAAATATATAAAAAATTCATACTTTGTCAAAAAATTCCAAAAAAATTACTGTAGTCTCATTTCATCATGTTTTAATTACAGTAAAGTTTTCATGATTTTTGCTTACTGTTTGTGTGAAAAGTTATGACAATACCCATAAAAAGTGTGCATTTTTAATTATTGCATTTTAATCCCTAAAAATACAATATATATGTTTTGCATTCACCACTGGATTAGGATTCTAGGAAAAATATAATTTGGCTAAATTGAATTAATTTCGCATTAAATTTAATTTTGCTAAGTTGTGTGCTTTCTTAGTACCTTGATTCACCCGCATTCGCATTTGACATTCTTTTTGCATTAAAAAATCTAAAAAAAACTGCATTGAAAAATCTACATCTAAAGTTTTGAATTGAAGCCGAAGTTGTTCTTTTACCTCCCTGTGTTCGACCCCGGACTTGCTCGGGATATAAATTAAGCCGAGACACTCTTCACAGAGATCCTTCTCTCAGTTTTGACTGATTCGCTAAGTACATGTACTACAACGTGTCCGAATTAATCATCGTATTTAGCAACTCATCAGTCCTCATAGCACAAAATGATATGAAGCCATAGCTCAAATAAGCATAAAGGAATGTAGAAGAATTAATGTTGAGAATAAAACAAGTGTAAGAATAAGAAAGAATGAGTTACAAGAAGATTTACAAGGAAGGGTGCCCCCCATACTTAGGTTGTGGAGAACCTAAGTAAAGAGATAGAAGTGACTACAAAGGAGGGATCCATGAAGAGAAGGTAAGAATATGGGTAAATTCCCCCTATACTTAGGATGTACATTGACTAAGTGTAGGCAGGAAAAAGAATAAGGTAGGACATAATATGAATCTGCTGATGTTGAATCTTGTGATATGAATTTGTCTTGATTCTCATACCTTTTCTGAAAGATTGGGAACTGCATCAATAGGAATGAAGTCGATCATCTCCACAGGAGTTAACCTTTCTTTGGATTCCACAAAATGTGCAAGTAACTACCCATTTATCAAAAAGGAAGGTGCATTCTCTGAAAGCTCTGAGATATCTATACTACCACTTTGATTTAAGTTTCCCATGGAAAATCTTTAACTTTTTATTAACCTTCTGTCCAAGAGCAAAGTTTTTACATCTAATATGCGAGTTATGCCACTTCTTAACTTTGTCCTTATAGATCATGCTGTTGTCATATGCTCGGTTATGGATTTCCACTAGTTTATTTAGGTCAAGGTTTCTACTCAATTTCCCTAAGTGATAATTCCAATTAATCTTCTTTGTTGCCTATTCAGATTAATGCACTAACTCAGCGGGAAAATGGTATGGCTTTCCATAAATCATCCTAAAGGGTGAAGTACCAAGTGGTGTCTTGTAAGCTGTTCTGTAAGCCCACAGAACTTGGTCCAACAACTGAGACCAGTTCTTCCTATCTATACATACTAACATCCAAAGAATGCTCTTCACCTCCCTATTTGAATCCATTGTCATGTCGTTCGATTGAGGGTGGTAAGGACTAGTTATTCTGTGCTCAAATTTATAGTCCTTAACTAGTGATTTCATCAATCAATTCACAAAGTGGCCACCCCATCAGAGATCAACACTATAGGTAACCCAAACCTTAATAATATGGTCTTTGATAAATTTGCGTATAATTTTTTCATCTGTGGCTCGGGTTGGGATAACCTCCACCCATCTTGACAAGTAATCAACTGCTAACAAGATATACTCAAAACCTCAGCTATTAGATAAAAGATCCATGAAATCTATGCCCCAATCATAAAAAAACATTACAAAAAAGCACATGATGCATGTGCATCTCATCTCTAGAACCAACAGTCCCTCCCATTCTTTGACAAACAGGACACGACCATCAAAATCAGCTGCATCTCTAAACAAGGTCGGCCAAAAGAAATGACATTGTAATACATTGTGAGCAGTTCTTATCCTGAGTGTGTCATCCAGCTTCAAGTGAATGACAATATGTGAGAACACTCAGGTATTCTTCCTGAGGAATACACATTCTCCAGATACAATTCGGCCCTTTGAAGAAAAGGAATGGATCCTCCCAATGGTATTTCCTCGAATCGGACTTAAGTCGGTCTATACTGCTCCTAGTCCAACCACGAGGAACTTGCTTGAAGACAAGAAAGTTAACCATCTTGGCATACCATGGAAGTGAATCTATAACACATAGACTCATATGGAAATGTCTCTCAAATAGGCTCAAAATCAGGAGAATCCTTTAGTTCACTCCTTGAAAGATGATCATCCACTACATTCTTGACTCTAGGTTTATCCTTAATTTCCAAATCAAATTTATAGAGTAACAATATCCACCTCAGTCAGTGGTCGGGCAATTTTAGAAATAATCCTGAATAAATCGTTTGTAAAATCCAACAAGTCCCAAAAATATTCTCACTGACTTGATATTGGTTGGTGGATCAAGTTTCTTGATCACATCCGCCTTAGCAGGATCACCCTCCATTCCCTTTATGGAGATGACATGCCCTAACATGATACCCTCCTTGACCATAAAATGACTCTTTTCTTAGGAGAGTACCAGATTCACCTTTCTACACCTCTGAAGAACTTAGTCCAAGTGCTGTAAACAAGAATCAAATGAATCAGCATGGATTGAAAAGTCATCCATAAAGACCTCAAGGATGTCCCCAACCATCTCGACAAACACCGCAATCATGCACCGCTAAAAAAGTGCATTGGGCATTACATAACCCAAAAGGCATGTGCTTGAATGCATATGTGCCGAAAGGACATGTAAAGGTGGTCTTTTCCTGGTCTTCAGGGGCAATGGCTACTTGATTATAACCTGAGTATCCGTCAAAAAGAAGAAGAACTCTTTCTTTGCTAATCTCTCCAGAATTTAATCAATAAAAGGTAAGGGAAAGAGATCTTTCTGGGTCGCAACATTCATGCGCCTGTAATCAACATAGATACGCCACGATATGGGCACTCGTGTCACAATATCAAATCCTTCTTCGTTGGTTACCATCTAAATTCCCGGCTTCTTCGAGACAACATGTAAAGGTGCCACCCATTTGGAGTCAGAGATAGGGTAAATAAAGCCCGACCCACACCATTTCTCTATCTCTTTCTTAACCACTTCCCATATATTTGTATTAAGCCTCCTTTGAAACTCACGAGAAAGTCTCGCATTATCCTCAACAAAAATATGATGTGAACAGTGTGCATGATTTATACCCACGAGATCCGACACCGTCCAACCTATAGCCTTACAATTCTTTTCTAATACTTGTAACAACTTAACCTCCTGCTCTAAAGTCAACTTAGCATAATGATAACATGAAACTTATTCTTTGGTCCCTAAGGAAAGTGTACTTGAGTGTAGGAGGTAGTGGCTTCAACTCTGGAAGTGATGAATCGTCAGGTACATAAGGCTGAACTACCACTGAATCTGGATATGTACAACATAGTGGGGATGATTCAACTGCATTGCTATCCACCAACTGAATTGAAGAATAGGGAGTCGGTCGCCAAAAATACACGGTAATTCAGCCAAAGCTGCATCTGACTCAACATCTAATTCCCTTGATTGTTCCGAAGGAAGGAGAACTGACAAGTCCAAAGGGACTTCTGTGTCATCAAGGGAATAAGGGGATGCATACTTCAAGAACTCTAGTAATGTATCTGTAGTTGTTTTGTGTACACTGTCCTCTCCAGATTAGAGTATCTCATTCTGTATTGTTGCATTTTGTGCCCAAATCCCAACTATGTTGATTGCATAGCAGTCTGCCTCAGAGAATGAAGAGACATCTATGCTTGATTGGGGATCAGGTCACTGCCATTTTGTCTGCTTCATCTGTAATTCCACTTCTCTGCTTGGAGAACAGAACTTCATCATCTCTGTCTGATAAGCAAATGATGCTCTAGTGGTCCTAAGGAAAAGCCACCTAAGGATAATATGTGAATCTCTCCAATGAAGAGGGATATGCATTTCATGGACCGTGAATTCCACCTTATAATTTTGTCCCTTAATAGAGATAATGATGTTCTTTATCTCACCCTTAGCCTTTCTCATTGATTTATCTGCAAACTGAAGTATTGCTCTAGGTTAGCATAAAGGACCCAACTTCAAGGCAAAAAGTAATAAATTGATCGAAGAGCCACTATCCAGGAGAGTGCGTGCAAACACTATGTCATCGATATGAATCACCACATAATTTGTACCCTAAATCTCTGTTCTTCTGTGGCAATTTCTGTTTCTTGAGACAAAAAGTAGTGGCAACCAAAAGAATATGTGTCTTGATGTAATTCTTCGGTTTTTTCCTGCTAACTCTACTTGGTGTGCATCTTATCTTCAGATATTTCTGAAATGCAGGGTAACTAGCCACATACTCATCAAATGACACTTTTACCATGATATTATCTCTACAAAATCGTGCCATTTCTAGATCGTCTTTCTAAATCTTATTAATGATGCGCTTTCTTGTTGTAAGAGCACGAGGGAAAGGGATAAACAAAGAATGAAGTGAAGGATCATATTCATAAACAAAAACATGCTCTTGATTATCATTAGAAACTAAGTTTTTCAAACAAGAATCTTTTATAATTGGAATAACAATTGGATTTTCTACTTTAGGATAGGGAATGTCTGCTAAATGTGCATTCTCCTTATCCGAAGGCGCAAGGTCTTTCGTATACTCTGAATATGATGTGTGCTGCTCTGTTCTTGTACTCCTTCTCAGGACATGCTAGCTCTATGATTAAGATGCTAGACATCATCATCCTCTGAAGTCTCCTTAGGTTGAGCTTTGGAGTCGATTTTATCCATGTCCTTTGCCCAATTAGGTATGACCATGGTCTGTCCGCTCCAGAGAGACATATGATGAACATAATCAAACAAAGAGATCTCATGTTCAGATTTGTGAAAATATGAATATTATACCTGATCCATAAAAATATGCTGTTGTGTTTTGTTCAGGCTATTGGGATTTTCTTGAACCTGGGCTGGAATGGATGTAGAAGGAATATTGCACTCATCATGTAGACGAGAAAGACTTCATTTATATAGGAACACAACTCATCCAAAATTTATCGCCGAAAATCCATTTGACATGATGATGATTGTTGTTGTTGTGAAGAGGAATGATATGAAGAACGCGAAGATTGGCCCTGATGGCCATAAGAATGCTACTGCTGGGTATGATTCTGCACATGTGGGCCTTGTTGTCCCGCTTGATACATCTGCTAATGCCTGAATTGCTGCTGCTGCTGCCTCGATGCCTGGTGAGGAATGGTTCCTGAGCTCTGTGGTGCTGGAAGAGGTGTAGGAGTAAATGATATGTTGTAAAATGTCTGTAGATATTGATAAGAGAATTTATGCCCAAAATCTCCCTTCCTACTAGGGTCGTTGGTGTACCAAACACCATTTACCTGCCACACCTGTGAAGGCTCCTCAGTAATTGTCTCTACCGACGGTTTCTATTGTTGACAAGGATGTGCTTAAGTTTGCTCCTCGTCCCATGGTTGTAATGGCCTTGATACTTGTTGCTCCTGAATGTGATGAACACGGTATACGGGAACAACAGATGCAGCCACGGTAGGTACTCTCATCTTGGATACGTTCTCAGAAAGATCCGCCATCTGCTTAGGAAGTTTGGACAAGTTACTGTCCAATTCATTCATCTGCCTATCTACCCTTTCGACTATTGTAAGTTTATCTGTTATTAATCCCCATATCAAAAGGATCTATTGTAGCCTTCACTCCCCCACTAGATAAAAGTGGATTAAGGGTCTCTAACCGAGCTCTACTAGTGGTTTATGCTCTACTTGTTTCATCCATTCGCTCAAACACCTTCCAGACAGTGTCCGCTCCTCTTGATGTGTAGCTGCCTCCATAATCATCACTCACCAAACTCTGCATCTCAGGTTGTAGACCGCAATATACCGACTGAACCATGATGGTAGGTTTTAAGCCATGATAAGGACACTTCTGTAAAAGGTCTTTGAATCTCTCCCATGAATCACAGAAAGCTTCAACAGGAAGTTGGGAGAAACTAGTGATGCGAGAACACATCAAATTTGTTCTACTCAGTGGGTAAAATTTCTTCAGGAATAAGTCCTTGAACTGGACAAAAGTAATGACATCTACCCCCAAGTTCTTCATCCAATAATCAGCCTTATCCTTTAAGGCAAATGGAAGGGCTTTGAGCCTTATGTAGTCTTGGTTAACCCTAGGATGCTTAAGGTTAGAACAGACCAACTCAAAGTCCCTAGGGAATGCATACGGTTCCTCATGAGCATTCCCATGAAAATGTGTCTGGAAACTAAGGAATTCCAGCTTCAAGTCATATTCTACTTCAAGATTAGTTGGGCTTAACCAATTTCTCACCTGAACCTGCCCAGGATTATAGGCTGCATCCATAGGTCTATCATTACCCAGATGTAACTGGACAAGCTGTGCTCTGATAAGTGCTTGATTCTGTTCAGATTCAGCTAACCTAGACAATGTTGCATGCATCAGGTCTTCTCTCTCTTCCTCCTCCCCATTCCCATTTTGTCTTTTGGGAGGCATCTTTAATATGTCTTCTATACATTCATCAAATAAAGGTTGGAATGAGATCTAGATGAAGATAATGAAATCACGTCTATCTAACCAAGGCAATGATCTTCCTCAGTGAGAAAAGAAGAAGGAAAGGCGTTGGTTGAGATGTATCGCCTAGGAGTGAATCGCGGTACTCCAATTCGAAAAGAGGATTATTTCTGAATCGGAATGTTCCGGTAAAAGGAGAAGGGACTGGACCGATGAAGATGAAATATCTAGGAGGTTCAGTGAAAGACTCACAAAGTCCGAGCAAATATCCGGCAAATTATCCATCTTCAATTTCAAGAGGTAAGAAATTTGAGCACGCTAGATTTTCAAAAGAACCTAATTCTATTGGGCACGTAAATGTGCAGAGTGACTAACACAAAACATTGAATACAAACCCTGGTTAATTCACCAACTCAACATGAAGACACAGATGATGGCCTTATTATCTTGTCAAATTTTAATTGGTGATTCAATACAAATCTTGTCAAAGTTATGAGCTGTTAGAACCTAAATTTCCTTACAAACTGTCCCGATTCCTATGACTAGTTGCATCCACTCTCAGCCAGTATAGAGGTAAGTCAGACCATATAAATACGATTACCTGTTTACTTGAGGATCGAGCCTTACATGATGTCCTCTAAACCCTCTACTTTGCTAGGGAAATCCGGACCATTTACCGTCTACCTGTAGATCCTCATTGAGAAGATGCTAATCATTTTTATGAAACCAATATTTCATATGAAAATTTATGGTATGGCTCTATCCTAATTTTGTCCCTCTCTCACATAAATGTACCTACAAACAATGAGGGTTTTACTGCCCAAAAAACAAGGTTAATTTTATTCCAAATTTTAGGTCAACTTGCATCAATTCAGTCTCAATTTTAAGAGATTTGTTTATCTCTCGATTTTAAATGATCACCATCATCCCCTAAGGCACAAACCCTTTTACTTTATTCCTTAAGTTGGTGAAAGCTGGGGGAGGAATCAGAAAATAAAATGCAATCGAAAAGCAATGATGCATATAATCTTTAGAGATACTTACAATGCTTCCCAACACTCTCCATGTGGATGCAAAATAGAATTTTTAAATCTAACTATATGATCTAAGTCGAAAAACCGCACCAAGCAACAATTTTATTAGCGATGAAGAATTCAGTTTATTTGACTAAGTAGAATGAATACTATGTGCATCTATGAATCTCCTAAGATTTTTGCAGTTGTGAATCTTATGAGATTCGTGTAGTGTGTCCTAAGTTATGAAATAGATTAAGCAATGAAATAACCTACGATCTTTCTATTTGACGTAAAGCTTGAGTCTAAACCGTCGCTCAAGTCAAGAACCACTCTTGAGACAAACACACACAAGAATAAAGAAAGTTATAAAGGCCTTTGTTTACATGCGTGAGATCTCAATCGAGAACCACTGTAAATGGGGAATGGAATAATTCTATTAAAATAATAATCTCTCAACTAATTGTTTATCTTGTGGCTCTCCAACAAGTCACTCCAAGCTTCTTGCCTCTGCGATCCTTCAGAAATAGTCGGCCACGGGCCTACCACAAAATAATAAAATTTATAAGGAATTTTGGAGAGATAATGAAATTTAAAAAGAAATATCCAGACTAATTCAACAAAGAGACAAGCTCAACAAAAGTTAAGCTCAAGAATTACTAAGAGAGTACTTGCTCCTAAAAATAATCACAAAATATGTCGCATTCCCGACAACGACGCCATCTGATGAATCACTAAATGCATGTATTAAATTTGATTCATAGTAACACAAGCACTTAGCTTCTCATACAGAACTGAGAGGAATCTTAGTGACGAGGTTCTCAACTTTAATTTATAACATGGGAAGTCCAGGGTCGAACACTAGGACACGAGCAATTCAATGAGTAAATTTGGAGATTAAATATCTTGGGTAGAAATCTCTAGATTAATTATGTCAAGAAGATGCACAAATTAGAGTAGTATAGTTCGACATTTTTTCTAACACATTTATATGAAACTAAATTAAATGCAAATAAGAATGCATTAACAATATGAACTGAGCAACCGTACTTAATAACACATGACAAATAACTTGGTTCAATTACGACAATACCCTGAATTAATTACGATATAGGTGAATTAAGAGCACTTGGATTCAGTCTCAAGACTGTATTCAATATTAGTTAAGATTTTTACCTGTGAGTTTCAAATTAGGTTCAGTAAAGAAATTTATTAATGACCTAAGAATAATGATTAAAAATATCTAGCAATAGATCATTACATATTAGAGGACTTGACAATGCCAAATAATCATCTACAATGCAAGTTCAATGAGTTTTAAGGAATGACAAGCACTCTAAATAAAGAACTGAAAAGACGTGATTTGTAAATCAAATTTATTAATTAAATTTGTCACAAGATAGAGTGTTGAATAAGATTTAAATCAAGACCAAAATCACATTAATTGAACTTTAGGATAAAAGTTATTTCCCAATGAATCCAGGGGCATAAATGTAAGAAAGCTTCCAAGTTTTATTACAATACAAGACATACATGGATTAAAAGGTAAATAAAAAACCCGCAGGGGTTAATATGAAATTTACAAATAGGAGGGAGGACTTATCTGCAATCTTAGGAAATGACAGGATGGGCAGTGCAATTTTCCCGATCATGTGTGGAAAACACGAGACCTAGCTAGGCTCGGGACAAACATCTGCTTCTTCTACTTCAGGCTAGGCTTGGGTCCAGGCTCGACACATGAGCCTGAGGCTTGAACCGATGCTTCGGATTGGCTACGTGGATGAGTCCTAACTGTCAGATCTCACCTAGTTAAGCGAGATCAACAGTATCTGCTTTGTGTCTGTTCTTGAGCACCTCCGTGCACGACAGTGATGTGGTTGGGCTTCGGTGAACTATCAAAAGCTCCGCCTTGCTTCTTCTTGCTCTCTAAAGGTCCAAGAACCTTCGTCAAATACTCGTGATGACGTATGATGCTTGGATAAGGCCCGAGGATGGTTGTAGGGCTTTATCGATGAAGTTTACCCGTATAGAAATTTGTAGATCAGGGCTACACTTTAGTCTCCGACCATTGAAACATTTTGAAATGTTGCATGGTCAATTCATAGCTGAAGCACCTGGAAATCTATCTTATTCTTAAAGGTGTAGAATCGAGGCTCAATGGGGAGTGGAAGATTTGAGCCCTAGTGGGTTGTCTCTCTCATACAGAGAAGACAATGGCGTCGAATGATCACATATATGGAGAAATGGATTGAGAAATGAAAGTATCACACTTGAATGACGGACGAGTGATGAGAATGTAAGAATGTTCAGATGAGTAAATTATTATGTGGCAACCAAGAAAAAATCCTAGAAATCACAACAATTAGAAAATTGAATACTGACCTGAAACTGAAGGTTGAAGATGATTTGAGATCAGTTGAATCTTATGCCAAAATATGAAGCTTAAAGCTCCACAATCTTCGTTTGAAGTTCCTAGCTATGGAACCGATCTCAAATAGCCATGGATTTGGACTGTAACCTGGTTTAAAAACCAAGGTTCTCACCGGAGTTCTATACCTATTTTTACTTGATCCTAGTCTCTCTCTCTCTCTGTCACTAAGGAGGAAAGAAAGCTAAGGAGGAACTCTTGTAAGGGTGGACAACCAGAGCAAATAGTGGTGAAGGTGTTTTTGAGGATGAAATGGAAGAAGTTTCACAAAATTTTAACGGAGGTTCCAACCTCCGCCATTGAGTGGTTGGTTAAGATTAGGATGAAAGGGAAGGTTGGGGGAAGTTAGGATTGACAGGAGAATGTAATGACAGTGGCAGTTGCTCAGAAGTTGATTTGGAATGGCCGAGAAAATGGGGAGAAGTTTGCCGTGTAACGAAAGGTTGCGTTGTTTGGGAATAGAGGCTGGAGGTTGAAGAAATCCTAGGACCGTTGATCCAGAATATGGTACGGAAGGATGGACTGGATGCGTCTGATCAGGATAATTGAATGGTGACGGATAAAGGTGCTGATGAACGGTTGATTTGGATATGATCAGAAGGATCCAGTGGCCTGAATTAAAGGTGGATAAGCGGGCCACGTGGAGCGCTCTGGAAGCACCATGTCACACAATCAGAATTGAATAAAATACAAAATTCAGAAATAATTAGAAAGGAATTATTTAGAGGAAGAACTAGAAAAAGTGGTAAACAAGAAAGTTGTAGATCTCGATGAGATCTACAACTTTCATTAAGATGTCAAAGAGAGCAGAGATCATCTATACATAGTTAAGAATTAAATACTATCAAAACCATATAAAACAATTTTCTTTATTTTTTACTTTTTTTGTATTTTTATTTTGTTTTATGTTATTTTATATATAAATTTAATCTAATTTTATTTTTAATGGGAAATAAATACATAATATAGTACACCATATTAATATATAATAATTAGTGTCGTTTATATATAACACACAATTTGTTAACCAATGTTATTTAACCAATGAATCTTGTGATTAACTTAAGCAAGAGAGTTAATAATGGAAATTAATGATGATTAAGCTGGGATTTATTAGAGGGCTGGGCCTAAGCCCAATCAAAGGTGGACAACTGCCGCACAAGGCAATGGTGGCGTAGTTGAAACAGAAACTGGCGGTTTAAAGAATGGTTTCATGGAAGTTCCAGCTGCCTAGTTAGGTTAACCTGGAAGTTATAGAATGGGCATGAGTTAGGGAAATTAGCAAAAGGGTTTGGCAGTTGCAGTTGGTCAGGAGTTAGTCGGAGTAGGTTGAGATAATAGGTTGAAGATGGGTCAGTTGGTGAAGGGCGTAAACGGCTGGAGGATGAAGATGAACCTCACCCGTCTGATCATCAGATCAGATGATTGGGGTTGAGGCGATGATGAAAGGCTGAGGTCGTCCAATAAGAATGATCATATGGTTTATCTCAGAGCGTTAATTAACAGCTCAGATTATGACAATCTAAAAGGATTGAGCGGGTCTAAGAGGTTACGGTTCGTATGATTAGAACATGCCACGTGACTCAATCTAAAGGTGCCATGTGTCTCAATCAGAATTGAATAAAATAGAACAATTAGATTAAAATAAAAAAGAATTGGTTAGAGGGAGAATTAAAAGTGATGAATATGAAAGTTGTAATGTAGAAGTCAAAGAGATTAGAGGTCATTTACATATATATATATAATTAAATACTAATAAAACCATATAAAAAATTTTATTTTATTTTTCTTTTGCTTATTTTTTGTATTTTGATTTTGTTTTTATGTTTATTTATTTATACACAATTTTATTCTAATTTTTATTTATTAATACAAAATAAATACATAAAATATTACACCATAATAGGGTTATAATAATATATATTAATTAATTTTAATTATCTATAACACATAATTAGTTAATTAATCTTAATTGTTGATGAATCTTGTTGATTAACCTAAGCAAGAGAGATAAATATGGTTAATTAAGCTGATAAATCTGGGATTTATCACCCCTTATACTTAAGGTAAGCTCGTCCTCGAGCTAGTAAATAAAGAATTAGTTAGAGATCACTAGGTCTTAGGATTTGACCTAGAACACTAGGTCTTAGGAATCGTAAAACTTTAAGTTGATCCAAGTATTAATCAAAAGGAATTCAACCTTTCTAATTGTCAGACTCTCAATGTATACATACATATATATAGGGGGCCTTTCAAATAGGACGCAGTCCTTCCTGTGTTCAGGAAGGCCAGTCCTTTTTTGTATAAAACATGAGTACTTAGTATGTGTGCATGAAGCCCTTAGCTTGTAGGTTGTTTGATTCGGTAATTAGGTTCAAATTCTAATAAGAATTGCATGCTCCTATAGTCTCTTATGATTGGATCTAGTCAAACAAATAAATGTTTGTTATTTGGACTTAAACCCACACACTGAGAGAGGCATCAAACAACGCTAGCAGGACCCGTTGTGACAGCTACCTCCATGATCAGACCCTAAGGTTTAATCATGAATAATTAACATATGGTTCTTCACACTTAATATCAGCTATTGTTTAGGGTGATTTCATCGATTGCACACCTTCATGTAGATAGGTTTAAAAATTCTATTTTGCATACCACACGGAGAGAGCTGGGAAGCACTGTAAGTCCTCTAACTCAGCACGTGTCATTAGATTTGATGGTGAGATTTCCATCATCGAATTAACTTGCACGGCTTTTTCGCCATCTCCCTCTGATTTTGAGCATGTAGGACTTAAATGAAAATCTAAAAATCATTAGGCATTTGTATGCAAAATATCAAAAAAAGTGAGAACCAAAAAAATTAAACAAGGATACGATTAAATAAACTTTGACCTTAATTAAAATATGTAATGGACTATCATTGCCTTGGGTTTATAAAACCCTCATTGTTTTCAGGTACCTTAGCCGGGGACCAAAACCCCTTCCATGAGTAAGGCACTACTCGCTAAGGATTAGAGCCAAAAACCCAATCTGTAACTTCCTTATGTATCGCATGGATTTCTGAAGTAAAGGTGCATCTATCTTATGTGACCGAGTGGGGCCTTGTTTGCAATGGTGTTCCCACCTTGTGTGGAACATCAACTTGGTTCGAAGTACTGAGCTTAGGCCACGCATTCATGGGGTGTCTGTCTCATCAGTCTGCGTCCGAGTAGGTCCTTGCACTCTCGCGGGTTATTCTGTTGCGAGCGAGGTTTGAACTAGTGGTTTCGGCTATCAGCTTCCTTACTCTACTTCATTGGCTGAGTAGAGGTCTAACAAGGATTATAAGGACCTCAAAAAGTGTAGACTACATGCTACAAAGGAGGAGGACAAGTACGGGATACTTTTCTAGCAGTACTCTCTCTCTCTCTTATTGGGTTAACATGCTAAGTACTTGTTATAAGATATGTCTGAAATAAAAACTCAAAAAAATGAAAAGATAATAAATAGTTGATCCCATACAGCTTCACATGGCATGAGTTTGTGAACCCAATTCTATATTGTGTTTACATGGATCTCGATTAAGGTTAAAAAATCAAGTCTCGTGCATTTGCAAAAACTTTGTCGTATGTGTCTTCTCTTCAAACCCTTGTTCATTTCAATCCTTTCTACGATTTTACACACCATTTTATTCCTCGTTTGTTACCATATCTTTCTTATTGCATCGATCTTCTCTTGCTCCACGATGACGATCCATGGATGGTTTAGTCGGGACTCTACTGACATCAACATCTACTCCATGGACTCAACATCGTCAATAATTCGAGGCGATTCACGAGAACCCAGTTCGGACTTTGCGAACTAATCTTTATACTCATCATTTTCCATTTACCTCCATTTATCCTCCATAATCTGGGACCACTCTTGCCTTCCTACCTCCCGTTGCGAATGGAGGTCGATTTAGGTCTACATATTTTTCTCCATTTACAACCATCTGTGATAAAACTTAATCTCAGACTCTTCTTGATAGCTGGAAATTCAATTTCAAGTGATCTAATAGTGATTCTCTCATATTGTAGATAGAATCTAGCCTCAGTCCTAGATCCCAATCCATAAATCATTCTTTAGACTCAGACTAAGAGATGGTTCCCATAGGAAGGTCAAGGGGCAGCAACCACCCCGACCAGAGCAAAATCAGATGTCCAATCAGAACCAAGGGAATGCTCAGTTGTTGGATTCCATCCAAGCCATACAACAGCAACTGACAGAGTAGGCACTAGCCCAGATTGCATTTCAAGATATGATGAATGACGTAATGAATAGACCAACAAGAGGAGGAGGTGGAGAATTGCCCCGTGATGATCAAGATCAAGAAGAGGGAGCAAGGAATGGGAACCCAAATCCTACACTGAAGGGGACATACAATTATAGAGACAACAAAATGATAGAATGGATATGCATCCAACCGATCCATTCTAATTTCGAGCTCAAGCCCCAGTTCCTTACACTCATCCTCTCATTTCACGGGAACACCAATGAGGAGCCATACATTCACCTGCAACTGTTCTCTCACATCTTTAGGATGACCCATTACCCTAACATCTCGTTGGGTGTAGTGAAGATGATTGTATTTCCCTTCAACCTACATGACATGGCCCTCTATTGGGTCAATCATTTGGGAAAGGTTGTGATGACCTGGGAGGAACTCAGATCTATGTTCCTTCACAAGTTCTACCCTCTCGATCGTCTCAACCATATGCAAGACAAGATCAGCAACTTCTCCCAGACCACCCACGAGTCTATCCATGAAGCCTAGGAGCGATTTACAGACATGCAAGAGCAATGCCCCCACCATGAGATACCAAGGACCAGACTGGTCTAGCACTTTTTCGGGGGCTTGAATATCGAGAGCTAGAGACTAATCGATGCTACCTGTGGGGGATCCCACTTTAACAAGGATGAAGGTGTGGTATGACAGATCTTTAAAGAAATAGTCGAGGGAGAGGTTGTCCACTCTTCATCACGTGCATACCAGAGACAGTCTCATGTCCTCCACAAGCTAGTTCGCATGGAAGCATCCCAAGAGGTAGAAAAAGATGAGAGCTCCAACTTTAGTATCATTGGCATCATCTTTATAAGGCTTACATTATCGAGAAGTGGTAACAAGATCTTGAAAAAAGCTCACTGTGATCGAACAAAGGACATACAATTCAGACAAGATGGATTAAATCGCCAAGTAGTTGGAGCTACTGGTGAGCGCCATCAGTTCATATCAGTCAACGACACCATACTCAGAGACTCCCGCCGAGAAGAAGGATGAGCCCTCACTGCCATAACAGCCTCAACCAAGTCCGCAACAACACGTATTCCAGCATGTGTACTACATGCATGCACCCAAACAGGCCCCTCTACAGCAAAATATGGTGGTCTACCAGACAAACTACCTTTCATCTTCTGATCCAACATTTCCACTACCACCACTTATCCACGAAGTCAATGTTGTATGGAGTAACGATGCACAACTGAGCTGTCCTACAGGACAACACCAGGCCAGCTACAAGACAACTGGCCTTACCACCAGCCTCAAGGAGGATATTTTGCACCGTACTTTCAACCTCAGCCTCAGTACCAGCATAACCCGTCTCTTTAGTACCAAGGAAATTGGAGACAATATCAGAAGTATCTACAGTCGTATCATAAGTACGCAACTGGACAACACTAGTATCCCCTCCTCCTTACCAATAGTATCAGCTTCCTCCTCCTCCTCAGCAACATTAGCAGTCCCAACCTTAGCCTCCCAACCATCAACCTCAGCATGGTCTGCACGTTGAAACTTTTGAGGCGGTTCTAGTGAACCCCAACCTGGTATGCTTGTCCCAACTCTTAAAGGGTCTAGCAGAGATGAACAAGAAGCTCGACGACCTAACTGCCACTAGAACTCCCATTTCTGTGCAGGTCGAAGCAAATCCCAATAATTTTAAAGGGAAGATCAAGTAGAATGTGATGTCTCGTTTGTGCCTGTAGAATTAGATTATTGTAATATTGCTTCATCTAATGCTGTCACTCTTAGGAGCAGTAGGACTTTGCCTCCATCTGCGGTAAGAAAAGGGAAGAATAAAGCTTTGTAGATGAATCATCATCTTCTGCATCAACCACGCTAGCTATAGGTTCGGGTGAGGAAGGAGGAGGAGGAGCCATGCCAGCTGCCACCTACCCCCATCTCCACCAACAATAAGAAAAAAATAAAAAAAATAAAAAAAAGACCAAAAAAAAATGATCGTAGTCAAAGTGAAGCAGTGCCAACTATGGAGGAGCCATCATCATCTTCCAATCCAGACCATGCTTTTTTCTTGTCCACCAGCAACAACACCTTCATCTCCACAATGTAAAACTTCTTGCGATATGGATGTACATAACGTCGTGGACAAGAATGTTGTTGTAAATAAGACCACTGCTTTTGATTTCAGCTCTATAAATATTCCTTTTCCTGATGCAATAGAAAAACAGAAAAAATGCAAAAAGAAAAAGTGCATTGTCTGATCTAGGAGTTGTGGATATTCTTAGCAATTTGACTGTTGAGACAACTTTGATGAAAGCCATGGAATACGTGCCCATTGTGAAGAAAGGCTTGAAGAAGACATGTACAAACAAGCATAGGCGAACCCTAATAATAGGCACCATCATGTGGAGAAACACATCCTCATCATGGCCATAGTAGCAACAATCAACAATCTCCTGCAAAAGAAGAAAGACAAAGGGGCACCTTTTATCAGCTGTGAGATTTTCAAACAATTCTTCGGGCGAACCCTTCTTGACAACAATTCTTCTATCAAACTATTGCTTCCATCATTACTACAAGAATTCAAGTTGGGTCCTTTGAAGTAGACATGCAGGATCTTTCAGTTCGTGGATCGATCCATCAAGTGACCCTGAGGTTTGTTGGAAGACATTGTGGTAAAGGTGTAGGATACGTAGTTTACTATTGATTTTCTGGTCCTTGATATGGACTCCTCTGCACCATTACTTCAGATCCCTGTTATCCTTGGACGACCATTCTCGTGCAGCGTAGGGGATGTAGTTGACTATGGGACTGGGAAGATCACGTTCAGCTCGAGCAATCACAGAGTTACCATAGACATGGTCATCGAGCCGAAAGTCATATTTGATGAAAGTTGTGTAATATAGTTTGAATCAGGCTGTGATTTATTGTAGAAATCAGAGATGCATAACTCTCTTTAAATAACACTTGGATCCTGGAAATCCTCTCTCATGAGGAGGGTTGGGAAAGCATAGTCGTTACAAGCTCTGGTGACACTTGGGAGGTAGAATCCAATATGTTGATGCATCTCTTTGATTTCGACGATTCATGTCAATCCGAACATGATGAATTCATTACAGATATGATCGGAATGTTATGAGTTGAACATCATGACACTGAGGTAAGCAACCCTACCTCTAAAGTTATGACATATCATCCTCCAACCAGTATAGTTTCTTAAGTGATCGAGAAGCAGGCTAGATCAGAGCCTAAATTAAAGTCACTTCCAACAGGCCTTAAGTATTCTTTCCTTGCGGATGCAGAGAATATGTATCCCGTCATCAGCAACAGGATGACCCTAGATCAAGAATCTCAACTTCTCAAGGTTCTAGATTACAACTGCAAGGCACTTGGTTGGCACATCTCAGATCTCCATGGGATAAATCCTGCTCTGTGCTCATACCATATCTATTTGGAAGAAGATGGCAAACCTTCTTGAGATTTCTAAAGAAGACTGCACCCAAATTTATGGGACGCCATCATGAAAGAAATCAGAAATTTTGTGACGCAGGCTTCATTTATCCGATCTCCGATTCAAAATGGGTGAGTACTCTGCATGTAGTTCCAAAGAAATATGGGCTCCCCGTCGTCACCAATGAAAGAGGAGAGGATATTTCTACTTGGATACCAACATCCTGGCATGTATGTGTAAACTACCTCCGTCTCAATGTAGCAACAGAGAAGGACCACTTCCCCGTCCTATTCATTGATGAAGTTTTGGAATGACTAGCCAGCAAGAAGTTCTCCTACTTTTTGGATGGGTACTCCGGATACAACCGAGTAGCAATTGCCCTTGAGGACCAAGAGAATACTACCTTCACTTGCATGTTCGACACCTACGCTTTCAGGAGAATGCCCTTTGGTCTGTGCAACACGCCTACTACATTCCAAAGATGCATGCTTGCAGTCTTCATTGAGATGGTTAGCAGTTTTCTCGAGGTGCTTATGGATGACTTCTTCATCTATGGCGATTCATTTCTTGAGCACCTAGATAAAGTACTTCAAAAATGTTGTGAAGTCAATCTCGTGTTATCTTGGGAAAATAGTCACTTCATGGTCACAAAAGGGTTTGCGTCTCCAAACCTGGCATGGAGGTCGACCCGACAAAGGTGGATGTAATTTCCAATTTAGATGCACCTTAAGCTGTCCAGAATGTGAGGTCATTCCTAGGGAATGTGGGTTTCTACAAAAGATTCATTTGTGACTTCAACCGCATTGCTCGACCTCTCACTGAATTGTTGTGCAAGGAGAGTGAGTTCAATGTTGATCAACAGATTCTCCTTTAATTTAATCAATTGAAGGATCTTATCACTCGAGATCCCATCCTACAGCCACCAGATCAGTCTCTTCCATTTGAGATCATGATAGATGCTTCAGACTTTGTAGTTGGGGCTATTCTAGGACAAAGAAATGACAAGGCAACCTATAACCATTTACTATGCCAACAAGACATTATATGAAGCTCATAGAAATTATACTGTCATAGAGAAATATTTGATGGTTGTGGTATTCACCCTAGAGAAGTTCAAATCCTATCTGCTTGGATCAAAGGTCACCATTTACACTGACCACTATGTTATCTGATACTTACAGTAGAAGAAGGATGCCAAGCCTAGAGTGGTCAGATGGGTCCTTCTCCTCTAGGAGTTTGACTTGGAAATAAAAGGCAAGCATTGGATTTAAAATGTGGTAGCAGATCACCTCTCCAGAATTGAGCAACAAGAGACCCCACTGAGCAGTGCACTCATTACAGACACCTTTCTTGACGAGTCAATTCTGGCTATGGATTCACTCCTTGGTATGTTGATATTGTGAACTACCTCGTTTCTATTGTAGTCCCACAAGATTGGATGAAGATAGAGAATGATAAGTTCTTGTCCCAAATCCATTTCGAATGTGGAGACCCTCTCTTATTTAGGGAAGGAGACGATTGCATTTGGCGCATGTGTATACCTCGGGAGGAGTATCATAGTGTCCTCGAGGATTTTCATTCGCTCGATTTCACTCTGGAGATATAACGACAAAGAAAGTATTGTAGTGTGGCCTTTGGTGGCATACATTGTTTCAAGATGCCGCAACATATGTCAAGCGTTACAGTGATTGTCAAAAATTAAAAGGGACCCTTATAGCTAAAGATTCCATGCACTTAAAGTTTATTCAGAACGCCGATGTATTCGATGCTTGGGGGATAGATTTCATGGAAATCTTTCCCAACAACCATGGATACAAGCACATCCTTCTTGCCATTGACAATTTGAGTCGTTGGGTTGAAGCGATCCCCGCTTGAAGCGCAAACAGTCGTACAGTTTGTTTATTTCTAAGAGAAAACATCTTCTCGCAGTTCAATATTCTGAAGATACTCATGTCAGATGGGGGTAGTCACTTCATTAATAGAAAGGTCAAGAAATTAACGACGGAGTACGTCATCGAACATCGAGTCACATCTCCTTATCCACTGACCAATGGAATGGTTGAACTATCGAACAGAGAAATCAAGATGATCTTGTAGAAGCTTATACAACCGGATAGAAAGAATTGGTCACAACTCTTGGACTCAGTCCTTTGGGTGTACATAACCACTTACAAGTCTCCCTTGACATGTCGCCCTACCATCTTGTATACGGAAAACCATGCCATCTTCCCATAGAGTTAATTCATAAATCATTGTGGGCAATCAACATCTGCAATTTGGACTCACAAAAAAGTGGTCAGAAAAGAAAAGAGGATTTGAACATGCTCATGGAATTTCGAGACTATGTATATGATAAACATTGATGTACAAGGAGAAGGTTAAACACTAGCATGACCGGCACATCAGATGAAAGGCCTTGGAGGCTGGACAGAAAGTGTGGCTATTTGATGCAAAGTTGAAAATCTTCCTGGGCAAATTAAAGAGTAAATGGACATGGCCATTCTGAGTGCAAGAAGTGTGTGACAACGGAAGTATTGTGATATTAGAATTGACACCTGACGTACAACTGTTTGTCGTCAACAACTAGTTACCGAAGCCTTACCTCGAGCATGACATGTTCCTGGATGTTGTCGATTCTGTCAAAGTGATATGCGATGAATAAGCATCCAAAACCTCAGTAGCATCGAAAGATTCTGATAATGTCACTAAAAAACTCTTCCTTTAGTTTGATTAGTTTCTTCTTTTATTTTGTATTTTCCGCTTGTTTTCCTCATTCATTACTTCTATACTTAGGATATGCTTCATCCTAAGTATGGGAGGGTTGGGTGATGTAATTTGTTCATTCTTTGCCTCACCACATGTCCACTCTCTTGTTGATATTCATATCTATACTTGGGGATATCTTACCCTAAGTATAGTGGGAGATAGGTTGAATCATTGAGTTGTTCATTCCCACCCTCGACCTTCCCTGCATGTAGATACAATCTCTTATACTTAGGATTATTAGATCCTAAGTATGGAGGGACAACCGACTTATTAGTCTTTGAATTCTTTTATTCATTATTCTTTGTATAGGCTTATCTATAATCGTATGAGTTATGTCTTCTCGTTTTCTCTTCGATCTATGGGGACATAGCTCACGCTAAGTATATGGGGGTCGTATATCACCAGTGTAAATATTTACACATACTTTTTTTGTAACAAAAGTATTTTGTTTTGAAAATTCCCTAAAAATTTGTAAAATACAAATATTTCAAAAACAAGAACAACAACAAAGCCTTTTCCCACAATTAAGTAGGGCTGGCTACATGGATTCTTCGCCTCCATTCAGATCTATCTTGGGTCAATCCCGAGCTTATATCCATAAAACTAAGATCCCTTCGTATAGTTTCTTTCCAACACTTCTTGGGCCATCCTTGCCCTCTCTTTACCGGCTCAACATCCCAATACTCGCATCTCCTAACTGGTGCATCAGCTGATCTTCTTTGTAAATGAGCAAACCATCTTAAGCAGTTTTCTCGCATCTTATCCTCGACCGGAGATACACCAACTTTCTTTCAGATTGCATCATTCTGAATCCAATCTTTACGTGTGTATGTACACACATCCACCTTATCATTTTCATTTCTGCTACAGCCATTCTCTGCACATGTCTATGGTTCATAGGCCAACATTCAGATCCATAGAGGATAGCAGGTCTCACAGCTGCTTTGTAAAACTTTCCTTTAATTTTTATAGGAATTTTCTTATCACAGAGAACAATAGAAGCTCCTCTCCACTTTAGCCATCCTGCATTTATTCTATTAGTAACATCTCCATCAATTTCCCCATCATGTTGCAAAATAGATCCCATATATCTAAAAGAATCTCTCTTCCGAATGTTATCATCACCAATCTTCACCTCGATTCCTTCACCATTGCTTCCATCAAAGGAGCATTCCATATTTTCTATCTTAGCCCTACTTATAAAAATCCTTTACTCTCCAACTCATGTCTCCAAACCTCAAGCTTCTCATTTACTCCATCTCTAGTCTCGTCAATCAACACAATATCATCAGCAAATAACATACAACAAGGTAACTCATCTTGAGTGTGACTTGTCAACTCATCCATAATCAAAGTAAAAAGAAATGAACTCAAAGCTGAACCTTTATGTAAAAAAAAGTTGATGTCAAAATATCCAGCCTTCCCAGACTGGATCCTTACACAAGATAAAGCCCTATCATACATGTCCATTATGAGGTTAATGTATAGGACATGTACTTGTCTCTTCTCTAAAACTCTCCACAATATCTCTCGTGGGATAAAATCATAAGCCTTCTCCAAATAAATAAAGATCATATGGAGGTTCTTCCTTTTAGCTCTATAAATCTCCATTGTTCTCCTCAACAAATGTATTGCTTCAATAGTTGAACGACCTGGCATGACTCTGAATTGGTTTTCTTTTACGTTAGAAACTTACCTCAACCTTCTTTCGATCACACGTTCCCAAATTTTCATAGTGTGACTCATCAGCTTGATACCTCTGTAATTAGAACAATTTTAAATGTCTCCTTTATTCTTATAAAGAGGCACCACGATACTCCTCCTCCAATCTTCATGCATTTCCTTTCTTCGCCAAATAACATTGAATAGATTCGTAAGCCAAGTCAAATCGCGCTCACCTAAAACTCTCCATACTTATACAAGGATGTCATCCATCCTACACCTTTCCCGTGTCTCATAACCTTCAAAGCCTCCTCTACTTCCTTTCTTTGAATCCATCTATAGCTTATACGATTCAAGTAACTTTCAATACCATCTAGATCACCCAAAGCGATCTCTCTATTTCCTTCCCAAATGAAAAGTTTATGGAAGTACTGCTCCCATCTAGTCTCTATATCCTTCTGAGTAACAAGCACGTGACCTTCCTCATCCTTAATGCATATCACTTGAGAAAGGTCTTTGATCTTTCTTTCTCTTGATTTGGCCCACCTGAATATATCCTTCTGGCCCTCCTTAGAGTCGACATTTTTATACAAAATGTCATAAGCTTTTGACTTAGCTTCGCTTACAACCTTCTTTGCTCCCTTCTTTGATATTTTGTAGTTTGTGATCGTTTCCTCTGTTTTATTCTTAGACATATCCTTAAAGAATGCCCTTTCAATTTTTAGCCTCTCTTGCACCCCTTTACTCCACCACCAAGCCTCCTTTTGACCCGGAGCTCCTCCCTTTGACCCGCCTAACATCTCTTTGGCTACCTTTCGGATACAAGATGCTACTGTCTCCCACATCTCGTTTGCACTTCCTCTACAATCCCAAGATAAGTCTTCTAAAACCTTCTCCCTGAAGCTCGATTGCTTTAGTGGAATATTCTACCATCTAGTTCTAATGTTCTTAAGAACCATCCTTTTCTTTACTAGCCCTTTTATTTGTACATCCAAGACTAACAATCGATGTTGGGTTGTCAAACTCTCTCTTGGGATTACTTTGCAGTCTTTACAACACAACCGATCTCTTCTCCTCAACGCAAAGTAATCTATATGTGTTCTAGTTGTCCCACTCTTACAAGTAATTAAATGTTCCTCCCTCTTCTTAAAGAGAGTGTTTGCTATGAAAAGATCATATGCCATTACAAAATCTAGTATGACTTTTCCCTCTTCATTTCTATCCCTAGAACCATGTCCTCCATGAACACTAGCATACCCTGAAGCATCTTTTCCCACATGTCCATTAAGATCTCCACCTATGCAAATCATCTCTCTTTGTGGAATTCCTTGTAAAATCTTATCTAGATCCTCCCAAAAAGATTATTTAGTCCTTTCATCTAAACCCATTTGTGGTGATAAACTAAGATTATATTCCGAATTTCTTCTTCAAGCACCAATTTTAGCAAAATAATCCGATCACCAAATATTTCCAACACCATTTCAAAAACATTTGCAAAAATCCTCTTCAAACAATGCATAAAATATTGCAAAACTTTTCAGAAATCTATAAAAATCAAAACTAGAAAATGGCAAACACAAAAAGATTTTCTTGCATTTTACATAACATTTGCATTTTTAGACATAATATATACAATTGAAAAAGTCAAAATAAAGTTTGAATATTGGAGCTTGGAATAAACCATAATACACCTAATTTCAGAGGAACCCATTAAGGACTGGAAGTGGAAATGTTTCTGGTCACCTTGACCTAATTCTTTAGGTTACATAAGACTATGTTTATGAGTCAATTCAATGTGCTTAAATAGAACCTTTCATATCATCCGTACGACTCTTGAGACAACGACTTGACTGGAAACCTCGCACCTAGCACTTAGCTCAACTCATATGGACTGTTGAAAAATCTTGGAGTCTAAGTCGGGACGATGCAAGGCTGCTTCGTCAAGGGTGGCTCAGGAATCATTCTTGGGGATTACCGACACCGATACTCTAACCCACTTCTTTTGGTAACAATGATATCTAATGACTGGAGATGGATTGAGATAATGCTTTGGATGAGGAATGGTCTACTGGTGCAACTTTTCAAAGACCCCAAAACAATGGGTGGAACAAAAGATGCTATATCCACCGGGGCATAAACAAGAATGCAGAAGTTGTACAAAGTCAAAGAAAATATCAAAGAAGCCTATACCAAAAAATCCACCAAAAATTTGAGCTTTAGAAAAAGCTTACTTCTTGGTGAAGAATCGGTTGTACTTACCGGCTTCACAAGGGAATGAAGACTACACTAGTTCATTCCCACTTCTCTTCTCATTCCTCTGACTTCTTCCTCCATTTAGTTGTAAAGATCAGAAGTACCTGCCCTTAGAAGGGAATATCTGTCTCCATGAGGATGAGTTACCAGAAGAGCAGACACCTTGATGATTCAATGGTTTTGTCTGGGAAGAGCTGAACAATCCACACACATGGTTCTATCATTTCAAGGTAGCAAGGGTACGCAATTGGGAGGATGGTTCTGACCTAGCTGTGAATTGGAATGAATGATAGGAGTATGGAATTTGAAGGCCATTATGTCACTCTTCCCGATTTCAACGTGGTTCCAAACACACCATTAATCCATAGGCCTTGTCTGAGCTCCAAACTTTGACTTTATTAAAGACTAGTTTAAAATTCGATAATTATTCCAAGTTATTTCTTTTTCTTTCTTTATTTTTATTTTATGCACTCATTACATAAGTGTTTTCCAGGGATTAATAATGTCAAGTATAGGGGGTGTTTAATCTCCATTTCATCACCTTTGTTCTATCATTTTGGCTTTAGAAACCATAGCTAATGCTTGTAAATCACATTATTTTGAACATATTAAAATACACTATTTGTTCCATTTATTGTATATAAACATTATTTTTAATTCCAAATTTATAGAATAAAGGAAATAAAAGAAAAAGAATAAATTATTAGAGGTATTTTATGACCCTGAACCCCGAGACTAAGTCAAGAATTGATTTGTCAACAAGGAATAAAGTAGGAAGAGATAAGGGCCAAAAATACAATTATAATCCTCATTCTTTAATTTGTCAATAATCCGTTTGGGACCTATTTTATTCTTTATTATTATACCTCCAATAAAGAAACTATGTACATGAAAGTTGTAGATAGTAATACACAGAAAAATATAAAATTGATTTCTTGTAAAAATAATGTACAATGCACATGTTACACACAAAATAAAATCCCAAAACCCAACCCATATCTCCTAAATAAAAACTCAAAATGTATCAAAAGTACTTTAATTGTATATTGCTTTTAATAAGCTATATAATGAAGGTGGCTTCATATTTTTTGGAGTTTAGGTGTGAAAGTTAGGTTTTGGACCCCTATTGTACAATATACATGATTAAAATATTTAATTTATTTATTCTTTATTGTTTTTATAATTTAATATTTTTATAATTTTGTAAACATTACTTAAAACTTATGAATGTATAAAAGCTAAAATAAAACCACCAATGAAGCACTAAAATAAAACATGTATACTAAAGACATAAATGAATATAGGCTAACTAACCATGTATAATATACTCCCTTGTTTACCTAAGTGTACATGCCATATCAGAAATATAATAAAAATAATTTATGTATATAAAAATGAGTTATAAATATATATGATAAGGAAATAAAATAATAAAAGCAAAAAATACAAACAAAAATAAAAGATTCACAACATAGGTAAATATACCTATAAATAAAACCCTAAAAAATAACTTGTAATAAAACACCTCAAGAAATAATAAAAATCATAAAATATTTTTATTTTATAATAAAAACTAATAAAACCATTTATTATTTTTATTAACTAATTTATAATGAATCATGTTGTTTTGTCTTCTTGTGTCTAATGTGGACCAATCGCATCTTGGGGTTCGCTGTCCTCCAGTTAACTACCTCCCAGGCGCCCTGACTCATCAGAAGCATCGTGTCCCTGATTTTTCATACTTTTTCTTGGGCATATAATCCTTCTTTTCATTGACTCTTCACACCATGATCATTTTCTATCCTCGATCATCCACGCCAAAATGCCAAATCCATTGTGCATAGCCTTTATCCTTCTTAAATCACCGGATAATAAGGTCCTCTACCTCTTGTCCATAAATAAGTTCCTCGGGTCTCCAACCTAATTTGATCCCTCTCAAAGGTCTGAATCATGTCCAAGTGATCCGTGAGTGAGTCGCCCGTGATAGAGGTGGATTCCCCGCACCTGGGAGCGCATCCGGAGGAGAGAAGGACCACGGTGGTCCTCCGACCACCTCTACTCCCTATCATCTCCGGTAGGTATGAACTGTGCCTTTCCATTATTTAGGTAGATTTCATTATCATAATTTTATTTATGTATTCAATGTAGTTTTTAGATTAATAGGTTAAGCTAGATTCGATCTTTCCATTTGTCGAAGCCGCTAGGGCTCTGGCCAGTTCATTGTCCAAATTCCATGTTCCAACTCCCGCTTTCATCCCATTTCCTCCACCTTCCATTGCTCCATTGAATCGAACCATTTAGACCCGCTGATCTCCCTTAGATCAGCCAGACTGTGCTTCTCTACTGCCTCTCACCAGAGCACCCTCATTCCACCTCATCCCATCTTGACATTCATCAATAAATGCCCAAGAGCCTTCATCTTCATGCCGCGATGCTTTGACGTCCGTTTAGAGTTCTTGGAAGGGGAATATGAGCCCGTTTGAGTACAATAAGGAAGCTCCAGGTTTACCATGCTCCAAGCACCCTCCGTTGGGGCATAAACCCTTTGAAGCCATCCCCCAGATGTGGAAGACCCATGCGATCATCTAGAGTCCCTCAGAAGCCATGGAGGAGTTCGGAGCACAGAGGAGGAGCGAATCGAAGCAACCCATTGAGGTGTTCTTGGCATGTTCTTCCAGGGCAGGTCAAGACCATCCGATGGAAAGGCTCGCTCCATATGCAGTAGGAATCATTAGATGAGCCCCACATTCACCCGTTAGAACTCACCCTAGAACTAATCTCATCCCTCTAGCACGAACCGTCATCGAGCTTCCTGGACGTGATACGCGTCAAGTAACCCATCCACTGTCGTCCAATGAAGAGACATTTTGGGGTAAACTGCATATTTCTCCCTACTATTATTTCATTTATTTACTAGTATTGTAAACAAAATATGTAATATAGATAATTGTGGAATTTTTGCATAAGGACCCTATATTTATTTAATTAGCATTTTGGTTCCAATCCACGTTAGGCGGTAGGGAGGGAAGTTTTGCAAATATACCCTTAATAGTTTTTGTATTTATTTTTAGTTCAATAAATTTAAATACCATTTATATATTTTTGGCACATTTGTAGATGAACCTCTGCAAGATATTTTAATTACAAAAATGCCCTTCTCAATTTATGTATTTTTGGTGCTTGAATTTCATTTATTAAAAATAGCAGCCACTTTTAAAAATTGTGAAAATTTTTTACATGGCCAACGCATGTATATTATTGCCATATTTTTAGAAATGCATTTTTGATATTTTAATTATTTATTGAAATTCAAATGCGAACGTTTTTATTCCTATCTTATTTATAGAATACCAAAAAATGGAAAAATGTTTCGAAAAATCCCAAAGAAATTATATGTTATTGACGAGTCTCCATTTCATCATCTTTATTCTATAATTTTGGCCTCAAAAACCCTGGGAAATGCATGTAAATACCCTTAATTTAGGCATTTTAGCATTCATGCATGTATGTGTAAATATTGTATAATGTATTGTTTTTAATGCCAAAAGTATAGAATAAAGAAAAGAAAAGAAAAAATAAAATATTGTAAATATTTAATGACTCGAAACCCCGAGACCTAGGCATCTTGATGATTAGGTCAATACAGAATAAAGAGGGGGGAGATAAGGGCCAAAATACAATAAAAATACCTTTTATTTAATTCATTCTTTATTCATTTTGAGACCTATTTTTTGTTCCACTTTTTATAATTCAAATAAAAAACTTTGAACATAAAAGTTTTAGATTAAATATAGAAAAATACAAAATTAATTTCATACAAAATAATGTACAGATAAAAAGTTATGCCCGGAATAAAATTCCAGAATCCCAACTTCTCAGACCTGTATCTCTCAAATAAAAACTAGAAATGTATCAAAATCACCTTTAATGTACATAATTCTCAATAATATATTTAATGAAGGTGGTTTCATATTTTTCGGAGTTACGGTTTGAAAGTTGAGTTTTGGACCCTTATTGTATACTTGTACCGATTAAAATATTCATTTTATTTATTATTCATTATTTTATTACTTTAATATTTTTATAATTTTGTAAATTTTATTTATAATATACGTGTATATTATAATAGGAATAAAAATACAAAGAAAGATAAAAATAAAATACTTGTATACAATACATAGATGAAATACCTATAACCAAACCTATATAATTAATACTTATATTTATTTAAGTGTACAAAACACATCAGAAAAATAAAATAAAAATATATATAAGTCCATAAAAATAATTTATAAATTTATAAAATGATAAACAAAAATAATAAAATTAAATATACAAAATAAAAATAAAATAATAAATATATAGATTAACATACCTGTATATAGCTCATAAAAGGTAACTTGTAATTTTATACCTAAAAAAAGTAAAAATCATATAAAATACTTCATAACATTTTTTATTTTATAATCTAAAATTATAAATTTATTTATTATTTTTAATCGAATTAATAAAACTTTTTTGCCAAGGATCTTTCTGGTTGGTCCACATGGGCCTACCAGAATCCTCTGTTGGTTGACCTCGGTCAACTCTCTGACCGAGGTCTGGCTTTGTGTCAGAACCTCATTTTCGTCCCATTTCATGGATTTTTTGAGGATGTTCCTTGCATCTTTTCGTGACGAAGTCTTCATGACTTTTGATCCTTGGAGATTGGGCATACACGCCCAGATGTTACCTCGACCATTGCATCGCTGATTTTCCTGATCCGCCTCGATCTTCCCAGCCGCTCGTCAACCCACTCATATACACCCTCTTCCTCCATTTGAAATTTTGAACCCCTATTGGACCAATCCCTCTCAGCTTTTCGTCCTCTTTCGTAAGAAGGAGGCGATAGCTCTGTCTTCAGAGCATCAGGTGGATCAAGGGAGGGTCGAGGCAGCTCCACCACCTCCGGCGAAGCTTCGCCGTCGAGGTCTTTCCTCAGGTGATCCCACCTTCGAGGACTCTTTTTTATTTATCACTTTGCACATTTGTATTCATCGTAGACGTAGGATCCCAATCCCACCTTCATCTTTGTGTTTCGTCCATCGATTCACATAAACAACGTCCTCCACTTCGCCGTCCCCCACATCCATTTGCTTCGCCAACCATCGAGGTATTTTTCCCTCGATGATTTGACCATTTCTTTCAGGTGTCGGGAGTATAATGAACCCCCTGGAGCTCATTTTGACCTCTCATTGTGATACCTGGAGCCCTCAGCTCTGCCGCCATCTCGTGCAAGCTCCGTCCATCGCTAGAGGATTTTGGAGCCTCCATACGCTAGAGGGACACCCCAGGAGGCCGACCGACCATTTTTGGAGCTTCAAAGATGGTAGGAGGAGGAAGATATCGACGGGGAAAATTCGCCTCGCTGGCAGTTCTTCCCCGTTCGTCTCGAACCCCTCTTCGTTGTCCTATCCGCCGTGTTCTTCCTGGAGAGCAGTCACCGTCCGATCTCACGCAGTCACAACCATTAGATCAAGGGCTAGGATCTAATCCTAGCCACTCATCTACGAAGGGGTATCAACCATCCAGCACACGACACGTGTCAAGTGATATATCCCCAACCATTGGATGCTCCTATGTGTGGGTATTTTTGCAGTTTTTGCCCCGTGATTTTTGTATTTAATAATTACTATTTAATATTTCATTTGTCATTATAAATTTGTGTAATATTTACAAAAACACCCCCGTAGTTTCCATATTAGCATCGAGGCCCTTGTCCACATCACCTCACATGAGCTTCGCACGAGGGGGCGTCATGGTATTTTGCTCGGGAACCCTCGTAACTTCTGCTATTTCACTTAGGTCCAAAAAATTTTATATGCAGTTGTAATATTTTTGGACAAATTACAAGTTAGCCCCCCAAGTTTCGTTATTTGCGTACAAGTCCATGCCTGGCGCGCGTGTTAACACACACGAGCTTGGCGTTTTTGCATTGCTAACCCTGGATGTTTGATTATTTTTTATTGGTATTTAAATATTTTCGTTTAGTATAATTTTTGTGGAAGAATTACGCTTTGGCCCTGGACTTTTTACTATTTGCAAAAATGCCCTTGTCAATAGTGTACTTTCTCTTTGTTGTCTCTATTTATTTCATGCATCTATAAAGCGTTAAAAATTCTAAAAAACATTTTGCATTGTGCTATCACGCCATATTTATATTTTGCATTTTTGTTGCATTTTATTATTTATAAAAATTCAAAAACATGCATTTTCTTCACTATTTGTATTAGAAAATACAAAAAATTATAAATATTTTTTGAAAAATTCCAGAAAAATATATTTTGTGTGTTTTTGCATCTTTTATCTTCAGACCAAAAATCATATAAAAGAAAAATCATAAAAATAGAAAAAAAACTCTAAAAACCTTCATAAAAATTTACAAAATTCATAAAAAATCTAAAAATTATGTTTTCTGTTCTTGATTTTCCTTTATTGTATTAACTGTAGTTAAAATTAATTTAGAGAATTTTTGACTCTGTTTGATGTTTTCAGCTCCATTTTAATTCCGACCATTAATTTTATTCACTGTTTTCAGTATTTTTGACTATAAAAATACCAAAAAATTAGGGAAAATATAGAAATATCATAAAAATATTAAGAAAACATAAAAGCACAAAAATATTTTATTTTATGTATTTTGAACATTTTCACCTATTTACATTTCTTTCTCTTTTCTCTTGTATATACATATCTTATATAGTTTTATTTCCCTCTTAAAAGAAAAAGAAAAAATATATAAAATATAAAAAGAAAATACAAAATCAGAAAATTAAAAATCAAAACATAAAAATATAAAATCAAAAATCAAAGAAAAAAATACAAAATTAAAACCCCACATAAATAACACTTGTATAGACATTTTATCTCTTTCATTCTTGAGCATTTATTTTACCCGATCTACCTGGTTGTTCCATGTGTTCGACACTCTACATTACTTGCACTGGACACATATTTTGTAGAGTAATAATAAATTTTAACTCCACATCTTGCTTTTCATTGTTTAATCATTGTTGTGGGTTAATTGTTGACTGAATTATAGATTTCGTGTGGTCGCCACAACGACTGTGTCTCCGCCCTATGTGAGACAAATTTAAACCGCCCGACATTTGGGTTCATCAAATGGCGCCATTGCTGGGGAGAAACAGCGTATAGATCGGATTTATTTGTAATTACTTATGATTATTTGTCTATGTTTTTGTCCATTTATTCTCTCATTTGTTGATATATTTTGTTGAGCTATCTAACCTCCTCTCTTTGTGGACTTTGTGCGAGGTACCGCGGATCGAGGGAGGCGCTCTACTCTAGGCGCTTACGCACCTATTGAAGCCGGCTTCGGCTTGCTACCTTTGCAGCAAGGACACTTGGAGATTTTTGTAGATTTAGCTCTATTTATTTCATTACAATCATTTGTGTAATTTGAAGTGAGAGAGTGACTCTTATATTTGTAATAACTTGGACTTAGACACTTCGATACTTGACGAGGTCCATTGCCCTAGGGATTGTTCCCTTGGGGGCCTCGTCAGTTTTTGCGTGCTTTTTCGCCGTTTTCTTAATTTTACTATCTACTTGATTCACATGGATTTAGCCCCTAGATTTAGAAGTTTTGACATAATTAGCTAAGTCCCAACACCTAATATCTTGCCTACGCCTATAGATCGTAATTGGACTTAGTTAATAATTCATTTAAAAAGCTAATTGACTAGGATTAGAGACCACGTGCCAGGAGAGGTCGTATACAACGCTTGCAGGATCCATTGTGGTGGATACCGATCGGCTTCGAAGACCAGACTCCGGTCTCTCTTCCTAGTAATAGCTACTTGTGCTTCACGATTAATAGAAATTGCTCATTTAGGGACGGTTTCCTCATACATCATATAGGTAGTTTATTTCTGTCTTTAAATTTATGCACGGATCGCTTTACATATAGAGTGCTGGAGCAAGGTACGCATTTCTAACTTTGCATGCATCATTGTGTTTGATCACTCATCGGCTTTTCCGACTTCCTCCCCCATTTTATTGGACTCAAAATAACCAAGGAAATCAGAAAATTCGTTAGACGTTGCTTTTAATCAAAAAATACTAAAAAAGAAATAACCAAATAAAATTGGGACTACTAATGCAAACTTGACCTTAAAACTCACCTCACTTAAAATTTTTGTCTTGGGGAGAGCAACCCCCTCATTGGTTGATTTATCTGCAGCGAGAGAGTGACCTGCACACTAGGATAGAGCCATGCCCAAAATTCTAGTTGACCACTGGTCTTGGTTAGTCGTCTCCAGCGAGGATCTCTCCATTAACCGGTAAAGCATACCGCGACGTCCTTAAAAGAATGAATTGATCGGGTAGCTGGTAAACCGTCCGCAATTTATACTGGATGGAAAAGATCTAATTTGGGATTGGGACAGTTGGCTAGGATATTGGGCTCCTTACAACTTGTTTAATCGCTCTGATAGATTGATTGATCACATAAATAAAATAGACAAGATAAACGATCGAGCCTTCACTGTCATCAGCTCAGAGTTGCGTAGGTGAATTGGGGGTTTGATTGCCAATCTTGTTTGCATTCCAGATCTCATCCACTCTTATCTTCGGATCATGATAATGGGAAGGAAATCCCTTAGATCACGTCTGGTGGCACCGCAATCAAGCACTCCTCCCTATTCATCTAGGTCGGCTTCGGGGAGTTTAGACCCACTCTCCGAGCCTGAGTTTACGTCCACCCAGTTCCCCCTTGATCTCCCTTCTTCTTCTTCTGTCAGTCTTGTGGTGTCAGAGTATAGTGCAACATAGATTTCTGGACATTTGACGACACCTGAGATGGGTACCTTTGCCTTTGTAGAGACCCAAGATATGGCCAACAGTGAGGGACATCCAGATGAGCAGGGACAACCTTCGTATGTGTATGATCAGACTGCCATCAACAGTTCATTGTTAGATTCCCTAGAAACTATGCAGAGACAGATCAGAGATCAGGGATCCTTCATGGGTGACATCATGAGAGAGCTGACACAGATGCGAGAGGACAGAGGAGACAGATATGAGGGCGGTGAAGAGAGACCTGAAGCAGGAGGTGGAGAAGGAGAAGAACATCAACAGGAGGACCAACCACCGAGGACCATGAGACAGTTGCACAACCCTGGTGAAACTCTCACTCACCGATGGATCCAGCTTCCTCCCATTGACGGGAACTTCGAGCTTCACCCCCAAACCATCCAGTTGTTGCCCAAGTTTCATGGGCTGGCCACCGAGGAGCCTTATCTCTATTTGCAAGAGTTCGAGATGATTCGTAGCATTGTCTGTGACAGACTGGTGGACGAGGACACAATAAAAATGATTGCCTTCCCATTCTCATTGGTTTACAGAGCAGCCTATTGGTTGAAGAATCTAGGAAGGTATGTCACATCTTAGGAGCAGCTCCGGATCGAGTACTTTAACAAGTACTATCCACTTGGCCGGACCAATGCAACACGAGATATGATCAATAACTTCACTATGATCCTGAATGAGCAGTTCCATGAGGCTTGGGATAGATTTAGAGAGCTCATTGACCGGTGTCCACATCACGATATATCAAAGCCCATCCTGGTACATAATTTCTTTTGTGGGCTGACACCGGAGCTACAGGGGCTTGTGAATGCCTCTTGTGGAGGGTCCTACTTTTCCAAGGGTAAAGACCAAGTCTGGTCCATCTATGAGGAGATGGTAGAGAACTCGACAGTGATGTCCCAAGCCCGGGTCTACACACAGTCAAAGGCCCCCCAGCAGGTAGTTTCATATCAGATAATTGCACGAATCGATGCCGGTTCCCACACTCCGTCAGCAGCAGCAGATCAAGCTGAATCCACTGCAACTGACATGGGGATCATTAGCGAGAAGTTGTACTGCATCGAGATCCTTGAGAAGAAGCAGAGACAAGGGCTTCCACAGATGGACCAGTTGACAAAGACCATGAGTGACCTGAAGACACAGATCTTGTGTATTCAAGAAGTACATATGTCCAAACAGCAGCCTCCCAAGACACGTGTTGATTCCAACAGTAACAACTCCACCCAACCCTCTGCCGCATACTACCAGGTTCACCATATCCAAGCAGAGCCGGTACAATAGCTACAACACTATCCATCACCGCCACTATCTCAGGACACTCAACTGGTGGTTTACTAGCCGAATCAGCCACTAGCAGTTCTTCCTCCACCACCCTTCGAGCAGAAGCCATTGATGTAAGTCAATGGGATATGGTACGATCGGTACTCACAACAGGCCGAGATTCGTCGTGATCATCTCGGATTCCGTTGGACCACCGGAGGCACCTCATCTTAACAGCAGCCTCCCGCTCAGGGCACTCAGAACAGCCAACATCAGCAACCCCATCACTCCCACCAGCAATACCAATAGGGTCCCGTCCCTCTTATCAGGGACAGCAGTGGAGGCAACATCAGCAGCCTTACCAGCCATACTCCCATCCCCGTCACTATTCACAGCAGCAACAACCTCATGTCCTGCATGGGAGCACTTCCGGTTCTCCGGCACCTGCCTTCGAGAACCCAACTCTTGACGACCTCGCCCTCTTGCTCTCCAAACAGTAGACATCCTTCCGGTGAGAAATGGATGAGTTCCGGCAGGATATTAGGGATATCATCAAGGGCAAGCCCGCCATACCAGCCCAGATTGAGCCTAACCCGAATAGTTTGATCATGAAATCTGAGTAGGAGCAGTCTACAGAGGATACCACTCCAGCGACTCTTTGCATTACATGTCTTCTTGTATGTTTGATGTTGATTTCGTGACAACTAGGAGCGGTAGGATGCCAGCCGGTGGCGCCTCGTCTAAGTGACAACCACATGAGGAACCAGGAGCGCCAGACGAGGAGAATAGCGGTGTTGATGCCGTTAATGATGTTGATGAAGGTGGCGCTAATGCCACCAAGGACAGAGATCCAGTTGACGGTATTGAGTCCGTCGTGACTCCAGATGCAGACGGTGGTACTGAGGCCACCATTTTGCTTGATACTGATCCAGAGCGCGGTGCTGATGCCACGAATACAAATGTCGTGGGTGGTACTGATGCCACCACTTTGACTCCAGTTGTGCTTCCATCTATTGTGTTGCCACCTTTTGTATGTCAGGATTGTGGTAACAAGAAAAAAACCAAAAATATGAATAAAAGAAAGGTTTCTTCATCTACTTCAAGTCCATATGTGTTGCATGATGATCTTCGTATGGATTCCATTCCTTTACAGGCACATGAACCTCTTCCTAGCCCTCCATATGAGGAGGGCACATCCATCCCCTTCCCTCAAGCACTCCGCTTGGCGAAGGGGAATAAAAAAGAAAATCCAAAAAAGACACATCAGTTAGAGTTCATCCAGCAGATGATTGATAGATTTCAGATTCAGCTGACTCTACAGGAGGCACTGGAGTACCCCCTTTTCTAGAAGAACTTGAGAGCTACCCTACGTAGGAAGAGGAGGAACCATAGAGGAGAGATCCATGTGCTCACCTGTGCCACATGCTTTGCCATTCAAAATCGACTGCCAGCCAAGAGACCTGATGCAGGAGATCCCTATGTCAGATGCAAGATTCAAGAGCAATAGTTCGATCATACTCTATTAGACAACAACCCTTCAATCAACCTCCTTCCAACAGCCTTACTCGACCGATTTGAGTTTGGCCCTCTCCATCAGAGTAGGACAATCCTTCAGTTTATTGATAGGTCTATTAAGAGGCCGAAGGGGTTGCTGAAAGAAATGATCATTACCATTCCGGGCATGAAATTCCCCGTGGACTTTGTTGTAATGGACATGGATATCCCTGAGTCAGTAACAGATACTCCCATCATACTTGGACGCCCATTCTTGGCCACTGCCAAGGAGGTATCCGACCATGATAGAGGGAAGGTGTACTTTCGCGTAGAGGGTGAAAGTATACAAATAGAGACGATCGACGAGACTAGAGCACGAGATTCAGCCTGCTCAGAGCAGTTCAGTGACACAGAGCATATGACAGAGGTTGAGCGAGACGTCCACCAGGGGTGAGACTTTGTGATGACCGATGATGAAGAAATTTGGGTATATCCAGTAGCATGGGCCCTCGCCTTGCCAACAGATTCATCGTATGTACAACTTATGGCAGTCGAGAGTTTGGAGAGCACACCTTTGGTAGAGGACACATTAGAGGCCTACAGTTGCGTGATGAGTGGTGAAGTAGATTTTTATTCATGCTCTTTTGGTTCAGATCCCTCTGATTTAGACATTGATTGGGACGACTTTACTGATTATTTGCCATTTCTGATTCCTTTTGAGCCGACAGCTAGGACGGGGAGTGAGCCAACACAATTTACAGATATTTTAAGAGGGTTCTCTTCGTTAGATTTTCACAATCAGCGAGAGTTCTCACATGCAGACCTGGTAGCGTTCACTCAGACATATCAGAAGCCAGATTTACCAGCTCCCAATTGCCCAGAATTGAAGCCCTTGCCACAGTCGCTGAAGTATAGATTCCTTGCAGGTGAGTTAGACATGCATCCAGTCATTATCTCAATAGATTTGACTGGACAGAAAGAATCTCATTTGATGAAGGTTCTTGAAAGAAACCGCAAGGCGATAGGATGAAGTATATCTGATCTCCAGGGGATTAGTCCGGCTCTGTGCTCCCACCACATCTACCTCAAAGAGGACGCTGAGCCCTCGTGTGAGTTCCAGCAACAGTTGAACCCGAACCTTCAAGATGTGGTCATGAAAGAAATATCAAAATGGTGGAGCATCGATTTTATCTACCCCATCTCTGACTCCAAGTGGATTAGTCCATTACATGTGGTACCCAAGAAGACGGGTATCGCTACAGTTGTGAGCGAGTCTGGAGAGGAGATAGCTGCCCGGGTACCCACTTCTTGGAGGGTCTATGTGGACTACAGACTATTGAATCTATTCACCAAGAAGGATCATTTCCCACTGCCATTTATTGATCAGATTATCGAAAGGCTAGCTGGGAAGAGTCACTACTGTTTTCTTAACGGGTACTCCGGCTTTAACTAAGTGGCCATTGCGCCCGAATACCAGGACAAGACGACATTCACCTGTCCATTTGGGACATATGCTTTTAAACGGATGCCTTTTGGCTTGTGTAATGCCCCGACGACATTCCAAAGATGCATGTTGTCCATTTTCTCGAACATGGTGGGTGACTATTTAGAGGTCTTCATGGATGACTTCTCGGTCTATGGCGATGGGTTTGATGCTTGTCTTGACTGCCTAGACCGTGTGCTTGAGCACTGCATAGAGGTCAATCTTGTGTTATCTTAGGAGAAGAGTCACTTCATGGTGACTCAAGGGATGGTCCTTGGCCATATCATCTCCAACATGGGCATGGAGGTTGATCCGGCCAAGGTGGATATCATTAGAAAGCTTAATCCACCGTCCAATCTGCCACAGTTATGGTATTTTCTAGGGCATGTCGATTTCTACCGATGGTTCATTCATGACTTCAATCGTATTGTCCGACCGCTCACTGATTTGCTGACAAAAGACACTGAGTTCATTGTAGATGATAACTGTCGTGCATCCTTCGAGACTCTCAAGAATCTAGTTGTTAAGGCTCCTGTCCTTTAGCCACCCGATTAGTCTCTCCCATTCGAGATCATGACAGATGCTTCTGATTTTGCCGTAGGGGCTGTGATTGGACAGAGGAGGGATGGATTGCCATATGCCATTCACTCCGCTAGCCGGACTTTGAACGCCACTCAGCGGAATTACACTGTGACTGAGAAGGAGATTTCAACCATAGTCTTTGCTATGGATAAATACATATCATATATTCTTGGATCAAAAGTGACTATCTTTACAGACCACACTGCCATCCGATACCTCATGGCAAAGAAAGATGCCAAAGCTCGACTTACAAGATGGATCCTTCTGCTCCAGGAGTTTGATATTGAGATTAAGGATAAACCTTGAGTTAAGAATGTGGTGGCGGATCACCTATCCCGATTAGAGAACCTTGAGGAATCTGAGCCCATTGCACCTATTACTGAGATATTTCCATATGAGGCGATCCTTGCCATCGCCTCGCTTCCATGGTACGCCAACATTGTGAACTATCTTGTCACCAAGAAGGTTCCACAAGGTTGGCCCAGGAAGCGACTTGAGACCTACCTTGCGAAGGCCAAGTCATACCATTGGGAGGATCCCATCCTTTATCATGAAGGAGGCGATAGTATCTGAAGGTGGCGTATTCCTCAAGAAGAGAAGTATAGCATCCTCACCTACTGCCACAAGCTTGAGGCAGGAGGACATCATTATGGGAGACGGGCAACGCATAAGGTGCTCCAATCCGACCTCTAGTGGCCTACTCTCTACAAGGATTCCGACGAATTAGTGAAGAGGTGTACTGACTGTCAGAAGATGGGTACTTGCGGACAGAGAGATATGATGCCCACGCAGCCCATTCACTTTTGTGAGGTTTTTGACGCATGGGGGATTGATTTCATGGGCCCATTTCCTAAAAGTCAGTGATTTGAGTACATTCTGCTTGCTGTAGATTATGTGAGTCGTTGGGCAGGTCATCCCAGCCCAAACCGCAGATGCTTGTGTCTCATTTTTTGAGGAAAAATATCGTTTCACGTTTCACGGTTTGGGGTACCTAGAGTTTTGATTTCAGACGGGGGACTCACTTTATCGACGATACGGTAAGAACCCTTACGGATGAGTTCAGCATCGACCATCATGTTGCCACTCCATACGACCCTCAGACTAATGGTCTTGCTGAAGTTTCGAACAGGGAGATCAAGACTATTTCACCGAAGGTAGTCCGCCCAGACCTAAAGGATTGGTCACAGCTTTTGGACTCGTTCTTGTGGGCCTATCGGACTTCCTTAAAGACACCATTAGGGACATCTCCCTTTCGTCTCTTCTATGGCAAGCAGTGCCATTTTCTAGTGGAAATCAAGCACAAGTCACTATGGGTAATTACAGAGTTATTATTGGATCCCGAGAGTATAGGAGAACAGATGAAAGCAGAGTTGGTAGCCTTGGAAGAACTGAGAGATACATCCTTTTCATGTAGCCTACAGTACAAGGAAAAAGTGAAGATATGGCACGATTCTCATATCAGCCATAAACAGTTTGAGCCACATCAACGTGTATAGTTGTTTGATTCTAGGCTGAAATTATTTCTAAGGAAATTACAGAGTAAATAGAAAGGTCCATATGTGGTCAAAAAGGTACACGATAATGGCAGTATTGATATATTCGAGTTGTCATCTTCCTCTACCTTTCGAGTTAACGACCAATGCCTGAAACTATACTAGATCATGATCCGCCGACTATTGACGTTGCCCCCATTCATCTGGTATGAGATGTGCTCTTTGACTCACATCACTTGCATCTCATACATGGTTATCACTTCCATCTCCCACTGTATAGATCCATATGTCCATATCATTCATTATTTATGTCTGCCACACGACGTCATCTTATGATTTTGTTATATTTAGGAGACACCTTGTCCTAAGTATAGGGGGGTGCACACACTGAGTTTTTCTATTCTATGATCCCCTTTTTGTCTCTTCTTATTATCTATACTCAGGATATTTTACTTTCAGTATCGGGGGAGACAGACTGAGCTGTGATCTGTTTATTCTCTTTTCTTGTTTTCTTGTTTTCTTCTTTTCCTCTTCTATATTCATTTTCTATCATAAAGGTGTCACCCCTTTTTGTCAGTCTTCTATACTTAGGACGTACTTTGTCCTAAGTATAGGGCGGTGTGCACCCCGAGTTCTTCAATTCTTTGATCCTCTCCACTGTCTCCTCTTCTTGTCTATACTTAGGGATATCTCACCCTAAGTATAGGGGGAGACAGTCTGAGTAGGATCTGTTCATTCCCACCGTTGACCCTCCCTGCCTTATGTACAGTCTACTATACTTAGGATTATTTGATCCTAAGTATAGGGGGGACGGTCGACTTCTCATTTGTTTATTCACTTATCTCTTATTCATTTATTCTTTATACTTTTTTATACTCAGTACGGGTTATGCCTTCTCTTTTCTCTCTTATCTAGGAGGACATATCTCAATCTAAGTATAGGGGGTCGTATATACTCCGTGTATACTTTAACCATAACTCGTACTTTCGTATTTTTCTTGATAAATATGGCTAATTATACTATTAAAATTCATTAGAAACCTTAATAAAAAGATGTGATTATTCCTCAAATTCTTTTTCTATATACTGATTAATAAATCATATGAAAATATTTTTTTGCAAAATGTTTGAAAAATAGTTTGAAAGTCTTTGTGAAAAAACTTTTGAAAACTATTTGGAAAATGTTTTGTTACATGTTTTCAACCTTTGTAAAACATTTTTGTTTGTAAAATTTATTTTCTGTGTGAAATAAAATGTTTGAAAAATGATTTGCAAATGGTTTGAAAAATGGTTGTAAAAATATTTGAAATATATATATATATATATATATATATATATATATATATATATATATACTGTTTGGAAAAACCTTTGAAAAATGATTTTCAAATGTGTGTACATGTTTGTAAAAATTATTTTGGACTATAGTTTTTCAAAATTGTTGGTAAAATGTTTTTTAAATAAGTTTGAGGAATATATACATCACACCTAAAATTCATTATATATATACTTATAAAATCGACCACTAACCCTGGTAAATTCTTAAAATCTACTTGTAAATATAAGGTGCATTCCCTGTGTAAATATTTGTACCTAGTTTATGGCCAAAATCTTTTGATTTTCAAAAATCCCAAAAACATTTGCAAAACTAAAATATCAAAAACATTTGAAAAATCTTTTTGAAAAATAAAAAAATGCATATGCATCATCTTTTTCAAAAATCCATAAAAAGTTCAAAATATTTGAAAATTGATCACAAAAATATTTTCTGCATTCTGCATAACATTTGCATAGCATGAGCATTTTTCGGATTGAGTTTGATCGTTACACGGGTCTAAGTAAAATCCGAAGATTAGAGCTTGGTTGGACCATAAATCTACCAAATTAACAGGAACCTTATAGGAATTGGAATTGAGGTACTTCATGTTTAGTCGACTTAATTCTTTGAGGATCACGAGACTTGGTTCAATGGATTCTTGACTGCCTAAGTAGAGTATTTCAGAGCACACACACGACTCTTGTTGATAATGACCTAACTTGGACACATGCACCTTTCACTTGGCTCAACTCAGTTGGAGTGGTGACGGGGGTGGATTTGCCGGTATGAGACACACACAGGTGGAAACACTTGTCCTCCTCTAGGGAGAGAAATGCACCTCAACCCGTCCGGTGATGATGAGTTTTGAGGACAGGAGAGTGTGGGTTTCAATAAAGCTTCAAACGAGGGATAGTCTACTTGCTCAAGAGGAAAAACTCCTTACGTAAATGCTGATGTATATAGTTTTTTAAAAAAAGCAAAAACTCAAAAAAAGTGGACAGGCCAGTACAAAAATAAATATGTATGTCGGAGTGTAAATATTTGTATAGCCAATAAGCAAGCTGGAGCTTCAAAGTCAAATCATGTGAGCCTACAACTGGATGACTTGATTACACTGGTATTGCATCCTAGGATAGGTAGCTACACTAGCTACCATCCATTCTTCTCTTCACCCCCTCCTCTTGAGCTGGTTGTCACTTGAACTTAGAAGGGAATACCCCGTTCCTCGAGGAATGAGTTATTGGATTGGGGAATCATTGGGTTTTCGTACTGGAGAAGTCAGTCTCTTTATCATTTCAGTTGGGGAGAGCCACTATCACTTACATTGTACGAGTTAGATTCATAGTCATAAGGGTTTGCGTCTGAGTTATAGTATTCTGACCTGGCTATTGAGGAGACTTGAGCAGAGTTTTGGGATTCTGGAAGGCTGTTGGATTTCAAATCTAGTTCTCACTAAGGTTCCGACCACACTAAAATTCCAAAGATCTGACTTAAGCTCCAAACTTTGATTTTATGAAGACAAGTTTGATAATTAAATTCAATCCATCTTTCTTCTTTTTATTTTCTTTGTTTTTCTTTTTCTGCACTTATTGCATAAGTGTTTGCTAGGGACTAGCAAAGGTAAGTATACGGGGATGATGAACCTCCATTTTATCATTTTTATTCTATCATTTTGGCCTCAAAAACCCTGATAAATGCATGTAAATACCCTTAATTTAAGCATTTTAGCATTCATGCTTGTATGTGTAAATATTGTATAAAATACTGTTTTTAATGCTAAAATTATAGAATAAAGAAAAGAAAAGAAAAAGAATAAAATATTGTAAATATTTTATGACCCAAAACCCAAAGACCTAAGCATCTCGATGAATAGGTCGACAAGAAATATAGTAGGGGGAGATAAGGGCCAAAATACAATAAAAATACCTTTTATTTAATTCATTCTTTATTCATTTTGGGACCTATTTTTAGTTCCACTTTTTATACTTCAAATAATTAAACTTCGAACATGAAAGTTATGGATAATTAAATACAGAAAAATACAAAATTGATATCATACAAAAAATGTACAGATAGAAAGTTATGATTTGAATAAAATTCCAGAATCCCAACTTCCCAGACCTGTATCTCTCAAATAAAAACTCGAAATGTATCAAAGTCACCTTTAATTGTATATAATTCTCAATAATCTATTTAATGAAGGTAGTTTCATATTTTTCAGAGTTATAGTTTGAAAGTTGAGTTTTGGACCCATATTGTATACTTGTTTCATTAATTTATTACTTTAATATTTTTATAATTTTGTAAATATTATTTATAATATACATGTATATTAAAACAGGAATAAAAACACAAAGAAAACAAAAAAATACTTGTATACAATACATAGATGAAATACCTATAACTATACCTATATAATTAATACTTCTATTTATTTAAGTGTACAAAACACATCAGAAAAATAAAATAAAAATATATTTGTCCATAAAAAAGTTATAAATTTATAAAATGATAAAAAATACAAAATAAAAATAAAATATTAAAAATATATAGATGAATATACCTGTATATAGCTCATAAAAGGTAATTGTAATTTTATACCTCAAAAAAATAAATAAAAATCATAATAAAATACTTCAGAAAATAATTAAACATTTTCCATTTTATAATCTAAAATTAATAAAATCATTTATTATTTTTAATCAAATTAATAAAACTTTTTTGCCAAGGAATTTTTTGGTTGGTCCATGTGGACGAACCAGAACCCTCCGTTGGTTGACCTCGGTCAACTCTCTGACCGAGGTCTGGCTTTGTGTCAGAACCTCGTTTTTGTCCCATTTCGTGGATTTTTCAAGGACGTTCCTTGCATCTTTTCGTGATGAAGTCTTCATGACTTTTGATCCTTGGAGATTGGGCATACATACCCAGATGTTACCTCGACCATTGCATCGTTGATTTTCCTGATCCGCCAAGATCTTCTCAGCCGCTAATCGACCCATTCATATACACCATCCTCCTCCATTTAAAATTTGAACCCCTTTTTGGACAAGTTCCTCTCGGCTTTTCATCCTCTTTCGTAAGGAGGTGACAACTCCGTCTTCAGGGCATCAGGTGGATCGAGGAAGGGTTGAGGCGGCTCCACCACCTCCGGCGAAGCTTCGCTGTCGAGGTCTTTCCTCAGGTGATCCCACCTTCGAGGACTCAATTTTATTTATCTCTTTGCACTTTTTTATTCTTCGTAGATGTAGGATCCCAATCCCACCTTCATCTTCGAGTTTCGTCCATCGATTCACATAAATGACCCCCTCGACGGAGCTATAGCTCCGACCGTCCTCCATTTCACCGTCCCCCGCATCCATTTGCTTCTCCAACCATTGAGGCATTTTGCCCTCGACGGTTTGACCATTTCTTGCAGGTGTATGGAGCATAACGAACCCCCTGGAGTTCATTTTGACCTCTCATCGTGATACATGGAGCCCCCGGTTCCGCCGCCATCTCGCGTGAGCTCCGTCCGTCGCCAAAGGATTTTGGAGCCTCCAGCTACTAGAGGGACACCCTAGGAGGCCAACCAGACATTTTAGAGCTTCAAAGAAGGACAGAGGAGGAAGATATTGATAGGGAAAACTCGCTTCATCGGCGGTTCTTCCTTGTTTGTCCTGCACCCCCTCCGCCATCCGATCTGCCGTGTTCTTCCTGGAAAGCAGTCACCGTCCGATCTCGCCCAGTCACAGCCGTTAGATCAAGGGCCAGGATCTAATCTTGGCCACTCATCTGCAAAGCACACAACACATGTCAAGTGATATATCCCCAATCGTTGGATGCGCCTACATGTGGGTATTTTTACAGTTTTTGCCCCACGATTTTTGTATTTAATAATTACCATTTAATCTTTCATTTGTCATTATAAATTTGTGTAATATCTACAAAAACACCCCTATAATTTCCATATTTGCATCGAGACCCCTATCAATGTCACCTCACATGACCTTCGCACATGGGGGTCGGGGTATTTTGTGTAGGAGCCCTTGTTACTTATGTTATTTCGCTTAGGTTCAGAAACTTTTATATGCAGTTGTAATATTTTTGGACAAATTGCAAGTTAGCCCCCTATGTTTCGTTATTTACGTACAAGTCCTCGCCAGGCACGCGTATCAATGCACATGAGCTTGGCATTTTTGCATTGATAACCCTGGATGTTTGATCATTTCTGATTGGTCTTTAAATATTTTCCTTCAGTTATAATTTTAGTGGAAAAATTACACTTTGGCTTTGAACTCTTTACTATTTGCAAAAATGCCCTTGCTAGTAGTGTAGTTTCTCTTTGTTGTCTCTATTTAATTTCATGCATCTATAAAACCCTAAAAATCCTAAAAAAAATATCATTGTGTGTCTGTTGTATTATGCTATCATGCCATAATTATATTTTGCATTTTTGTTGCATTTTATTATTTATAAAAATTCAAAAACATGCATTTTCTTCTCTATTTGTATTAGAAAATACAAGAAATTATAAACTTTTTTGAAAAATTCCAAAAAAATTATATTTTATGTGTTTTGCATCTTTTATCTACAGACCAAAAATCACTAAAAAATAAAAGAAAAATCATAAAAATAGAAAACTCTAAAAACCTTCATAAAAATTTATAAAATCCATAAAAAAATATAAAAATTATGTTTTCTGTTCCTAATTTTTTTATTGTATTGCATGTAGTATAAAATTAATTTGGATAATTTTTGATACTGTTTGATATTTTTCACCTCCATTTTAATTTCGGCCATTGATTTTATTCACTGTTATTAGTATTTTTGACTTTAAAAGTACCAAAACAATTAGGAAAAATATAGAAAAATCATAAAGATATTAAAAAACATAAAAAGCACAAACATATTTTATTTCCTATATTTTGAACATTTTTACCTATTTACATCTTTTTCTCTTTTCTCTTCTATATACATATCTTATATAGTTTTATTTCCCTCTTAAAAAAGAATTAAATATAAAATATAAAAAGAAAATACAAAATCAGAAAATTAAAAATCAAAAATCAAAATATAAAAATATAAAATTAAAAATTAAATAAAAAAATACAAAATTAAAAACCCACAAAAATAGCACTTGTATAGACATTTTATTACTTTCATTCTTGAGCATTGACTTTGCCCGATCTATTTACTTGTTCCATGTGTTCGACACTTTACATTACTTGTATTATACACATATTTTGTAGAGTTATAATAAATTTTAACTCCACATCTTGCTTTTCATTATTTAATCATTGTTGTGGGTTAATTGTTGACTTAATTCCAGATTTCGTGTGGTCGCCACAAGGATTGTGTCTCCGTCCTGTGTGAGACATATGTAGACCGCCCGACATTTGGGTTCATCAGTTATCTTTATTATGATTTCATTCCAGAACGAAAATCACTAAAATAGAAAAGAAAAGGTAAAAAAATTAAAAAACTCCAAAATCCAACCAAAAATATTAAAAATCACCAAAACCATTAAAAATATTTATTTTAATCTTTGAATTTTCTTTATATTATTATCTATTTATCAAAATTGATTGGAGAATTTTGGATATTATTTGCAATTTTTAATCTTCAATTCAATTTTCCCTATTTATTTTTTCCATGATTTGGGATTTTTTAACTTTAAAAATACATAAAAATTATCAAAAAATCGATAAAAATCACAAAAATATTAGAAAATATGTAAAATCCTAAAACACTTCATTTTCTGAATTTATACTATTTTTATTAGTATTTATAATTAAATTTTCATGTATTATATGTAATCATATATGTTCTTATATTACATACAAAAAAATTTAAAAGAAAAATATATTAAAATTAAAAAGATAAAATTAAAAACAACATATATATTATAAAAGAAAAACCCACATAATAAATAAAAACATACATGAATATAATATAATTTATTAGAAATAATCTCAGGCTACCTATCTTGCTCTCCGTGGTTTGACCTCTACATGCTTGCTTGCTATACATTTGTATTATAGAGAATAATAAATTTTAACTCCACATTTTTTCTAATCATTGCTATTATTATTTCGTGGGTTGATTATTGATTGACAAGGGTTTCTTGAGCGATCAATGCATCGACTTGATTTCTCTCCTTGTGAGATTTCTTGACCCTCACTAAACCCTTGTCATCAATGTCCAAAAAACTTAGTGTATCCTTTGATATGATGTTCCTATAGCCCACACATGGAACACTTTAATGATAGAGGGTTGAGGATGATTGATGGTACTGGTTTGGATTAACAAGAGGAGGGTGTCCTTGAACAACCTCTAGAATTCATACACCTCGCCCTTATTATCCTCATCTGGTGTTGGGTACATGAGGCAAAAAGGTTGTCAGGTTTCGATGAAGACGTGAACGACTTCTTTTCCCATCTTAGATGATTTTCGTGGTACGTTCCTCCTCTATTTTTATTCTTTTTTTCAACATGAGAAAAGTGGTTTGGCTCTGGCTAAGCTCTCGTATCGAGATGGGGAAAGGGATTCATGGTTTCCCTTACCCAACCTCATCTTCACCTTCTTCCTTTGAATGCTTTGCAATGGAGCTCTGTTGAGCATCTAAGATGCTAAAAAATAAGCGTGATTTGCTCTTTCAACCCCATGACTTGGCTTTAGAACAATCAAAGATAGGGTTGATGGTAGAAGCTTAAAAGCCTCGACCCAACATGAGTATTGGATGCTACATCTAGTGTGTTGGGAATTTAAGGGTGTGTTTGGATAGAGGATTATCTTGAAGAGGATAACCCTCCCAATACAGGAATTGTCCATCGGATAACCCTTTTGTGTATTTTGGTGTTTGGATAGAGGATTTATTGTTGATAGCATTTGTTATGATGTGATTTTATTGATATTTGAAAAAATGATTAGATGTTGAGTATTTTATAATTTTTATATGACAACATAGTATACTATAATATATTTTTTATAATAAAAAAGAGAAATGAGTGATCTGATGTACCAAATGAGAGAGAGAGAGAGTATGTGTGTGATCTTTGACTAGGCCCCACATGGTGGGAAGTTAAATATGGTCATGGGCCCCACAAGAGATGCCAAAACTTCTCTTTCGAATCTATAAGGATCTCGACAATTCTAATCCACATCTACATATCACTTCCAAAGCACATTCAAAAATGAATCAAGATTGCAGCAACACACGAACCTTTGATCATTGTTCTACCTCATGTCTAATTGTTTATCTATATCACTAAGAAGAGTCGTGTATATTATAAGAACATACATTTTGTGTCCAATTAAAAGTACTACATCCAAATCATAGATCTTATCCCTGAAAGACGGTTATAATTAAGATTTTATAATTTGAATGTTGTCTGAAACAAAATAATTTGCACGTTTATTTACTTTAATTATAGGGTTATGTTATTCTACAGAAAGTTGTCTTGTATTATGTTACTTTGAAAATATATTCACTTTCCAACTTCAAAGCATGAGGCATGCTAAAAAATGCATCAAGCGAGATTTGGGATCTCCTTTCCGCCTTCATCATACCCCAATAATATGTCAAAATGCAAATTTAGTGAAAGAAGCAGGAGCTCTTTCCTTCTTGCAAGTCCAACTTACATTCCCAGTTCGATCTTTAACGCCACCAATGCACACCATGTATATGGTATTATCATGTTGTCAAATAAACCAACTATCAATGAGAGGAGAAAAATGCTACAATATGTGCAATCCACTATTGCCTCAATAATATGAGGAATGCTATTTGGGTCACTACGCATACATTCCATTTCTTTCGAGAACAAAGAGTCTAATCCATGTATAATTGTATTATGGAATCATGACTATGCATGAGCTTCTTCAAAAAAACAATCCATGGCGATGGAGCCCCCTGCAATAATGGGAGACCATTGATGACATCACATGACTAATCCATATGCTGTTTAAATTGAAGATTAATCATTATTGAATCATATTCTCATAATCAATCAATAAGTAAAAAATCCTCTTGACTATGATAATTGGACTATTAATTTAATCATATTAATTCAATATAAATCCAATTCAAACAACAAACAAACCGATTCCACTTGATATATGTTATCATCTTTTAGTACATGTACAAATTATTCATTTTTATATTAAGATCACGACCTGACTTGCTCAAATCAACCTTTATCAAGATGAACCTGACCAGGTCGTTCAAATTTGATGAGTGGGAGCACTTCCTTACCAAGTAAGGTGACAATTAAGTAACCACTTCAACGATCAAGGCTAGACACCAAATTACATCCTAATTCGGGTTTACTTGATTGGATCAGTTTGTACGAGATGTTATCGATCTTTCTACCAAGCTTGTACAATATAATAAACATAAATAAGGAAAATAAAAACACCTTTTTAATTATCGTATATTTCCAATATATCAAGCAACATATTTGTTTTTGCATCAAATTTTGCAAACTTTGACATTCGTGTTTCAAATCAAAATTTATCACAAACCAAGAGTGGTTGCAGTTCAAATATTTCATTAAATATCTTCTAAATAACTAAAGCTAGATGTTTTCCAGCTTCTTCCCTACACTGGCACGTGGTTGTCTCTTAAAGGACTCCTCCTCTCCTCTCCCGAGTGCGTGCTATGTATATCGTCGTATCCTTCCTTATATATTTTATTACTATACAAATAAAGCTAGATTTTTTTGCATCCCTTCCCACCGTCAAATGTGTGGCTTTCTCTGCCGTGGAATTTCCCTCGCCTTTTCATATTCTCTTTGCCTTCTCTGCTTTTCTTTTTTGACCTTTTTTTCTCCCAGTAGCACGTGAATGCCTCTTTTACCCTTTCCCTCAATAATTGTCCATCTGATATTTTTTCCCCATTATTTTTTTTGGATTGTCTGCAAATGCCCTTAACTTTTCAGGAAGTTACCCACCTGGAATAATTTTTGAATGTTTAACTTTCTCTATTTAAAAGATCTACATTTGATAATAAAAAATATTTAATATTAACTTATATGGGGGTCACGAATTTGGGTTGTACGATAAAAAATTATTAAAAAGGAACTTTTGTTTGCATGCATGACGTAAAATGACCAGACTTTCACGGAGGGTGAGTTTTGGGATGCGGAATGTTTTTTTTACATTCTGTTTGTTTTATAACAATTTTCACGTCCTTGGTATATTTTTTTTGTGATGTCTTTTTTCTCAACAAAGAGGATTGGGAATTGTGTGGTTTAATATTATATTAAGCCAAAATACGAGTAAAAAATTACTTTTGGCTTATAGAGATTGGCTCTGTGGTGTTAATCTTTTGTTTTTTAAACGCGTGTATCATGCATTTTAAAGTCATGATATTGTCATGTCTACCTTTTTTAGCATGTTCTCTCAAACCATGAAATCAACAGGTGTTCTTTAATGTGTTCCTACCTATATGATAAATTATTTTTTCTTTTTTTTGTAATGATTGGTATGGACTTTTGTGGAAGGATCTTCTCTAAATTTCTATAATGAAACATTTATCATTCATGATATAACATATTTAAGGTTCTTATTTTTTTAAAATATATATACTATTTAAATTGTCATAACAATAGAATCTTCTTCACACACACCCAACCTTTTGACATTAAGTTGTGTATAAACAACTTGTTTGCTATCCTTTCTACTACAACAATATCTACCTAAAATACATTGACTCAAACTATTATCAGATGGGTGCTATTGACAAGTTAAAATCTTCAATATTTTGTAAGTTATCTTTCTAGTGTATTAAAATGTAGTTTACATGTGTAGTGAAAGAAAAGTGCTGGTAACATTTTCTAAAGATTTGATATTAAAAAATCCAAATGCTATCGTGGTTATTTTAGTTGGAATGACCGTAAGGACTTTTATGGGTAAGTTTATTTAAAAATAATAATTATTTCTCACAATAATGTTTTTTTATTTCACATATACTTAATGGATTTTTATTTTTTATATTAGGGATTTTTGTTCATTGTCTGCAATAAAATATTATATAGGTTTGGATATCCCATAAGTTATTGAATATAAACACATGTTTGATCCATTTACTAACCATTTATTAGTATCCAAGTACTACAATAATTGGTATCATTTGTAGTCTCAATAATTCATCTGGAGCCAAAAAATTGACATTGCCTCACTGTTGGATAAAGAAGCGGATGATAAGAAAAAAATCATACTTAACCTCCTAGCTCTAAATCTATCTGATTATCAGGTTATAATTTATCTAAATTTACTCTATTTTTTCAAGTAGTTGTGCAAATGCCATATTTTAATTCAATTATTTATGTGTAGAACATACAGTTTTGTTGTGAAGCAACAATAGTTGACATACATGTGACAAATAGATGGTGGTATCGTGTCTCCACAATGTAAAGTTGGTTTAAAGAATATGAAAGTAAATTTCAGTGTGATCATTGTTGCACTATTGAAGAGTCGGTATTACCATGTTATATGCATAATATAAGGGTTTCCATTCTCCTCCTTTCACTTTTTTATAATACAACTCTATATAATTGCATCAATTCATGTAGGTACAAATTGAATGGCATTGTAAAAGATTTATCTGGTAGTATAAGTTTTATCATGTTTGGAAAAATAGTTGTGGATCTAATTGGGATTTGAGCAACCATGCTTGCGGGTACATCTGACCATGAAAGGCGTATACTACCTGTTGTTTTACAAATTTTGATGGGAAAAACTTACATTTTTCGAGTTTTTCTTGGCTTTCGCGATTCTAAAAAGAAGGTACAATTAAAAGTTGTGAAAGTAATGAAAGATATAAAAGTCGAATTGCCTACTCTAATGAAAAAATGAAGATGGTGGACCGGAAAGTAAAGATGACAAGGACTGTTTTCAAGGTGTTAAACTGGAAATGTAAATAGAAATGTATTAAAAGTTTCTCTTTAACGATAAAGAATTTACTTCTATCTGTATACATGAAATTTCCTTTGTTAAAAGCAGGGATAAAACAGAAGATAACTTCAAATCTAAGAGAAAAACAAGTGAAGAGGAATCCAGTGCAACCTCAAAAAGATATGGAAAGATGTAAGGACAAAATTTTATAAGCATAAAATTTTTTAACTTAAACATAAATATAAATGAATTGGAGACTAAAATAGCTCTTTTATGCTATATTACAGGTGAAGAACGTTGACGATTGAAGACTTCCAGCAGACTTCATAGATAAAAAGCCCTACTAAAATATAACTGAAACTGATAATTTTTTGTTTCAAAAATATCTACATGATATTTTCATAAATATTTTGTAACAAAATACTATCTTACCGTGGTTGTGGTTGTTGTTTTTGCAGTATTTTTTTGTAAGTATGCGTTGATCTTATGCTATTTTTTTGAAGGAGAACTGTGTACATATAAAAGACATATGTAAATGTGACATATGCATAATATAAATATGTTTTTACAATTCTATTGTAGTTTCCTACCTATCTTATATTATAGGTGATTGTTCAAAATTCAATTTATCTAAATAATTGTAACAATTCTTATTAGTGGTCAGACCCGCAGCGAAGCGCAGGTTTAGTCTCCCTAGTTTAATCTAGGTCTGGATCTGGATATATCATATGTAACCAAGATTAACTTGAATTTAGAAACATAATTAAACATGCGATCTAAACAATCGAATCATCTACCAACCATAACCACCTAGAAATCCAATTTCTTGGGCTATCATTTGGAATTGTGCAAAATAAATTTGAGTGATTTGTTAGTTTGAAATATGATATTTATTTATTCTAACATATTATATGACTTAAAAGAAATAGCAAAAGAATACACAATATGGGCACAGGTCATTCTCATTACCGCTGAGTCTAGTCCAGAGACCATTGACCACTTGTTTGGAATGATACAACATATATCATTGACTACATGTTTTTCGATTGTGAAAGGACAAAAGCTGGCTGGTTGGCTCGAGAGATTGATTGGGTAGACAATAGTTCTCTTGTAAATTTCTAGCACTCCATCTATTGTGCTACATCTTAAGATGACTCGTAATTGCTTTGCCCTTTCTCTATCATATGAGCATTTTCGCTATCTTGAAATGGAGTTATTTTCTCATATGATTGCTTTTAGTCTAAAAATGCAATCTCTCATTCCATGAGTCTCCTTGAATCTTGGCTTCTTTGAGTTAACATTTGTATCTTTCCAATAATTTAGTATACATGGTGCGAGCACATTCACATGTTCCCCCTTCCCCCTCTTTTATCTCAAAAAAATACAAAATAGTTCACTATGAAATTAGGCTTAAACAAATCCATTGGATATTTTTTCTTACCCAAATGTTCACCCAGTCATAGTCAACTATTGGTATGGCTATGCCTATCAATTCATTTGGAATCACAAAACAATGCCCACAATTTTTAAGCTTTGGCCCATTCATCCTTGAGTCCTAGATCCAATACAAACCCTCTGACCTAAGCTTCGATACCTTTTGGTGGGAGGTTATAAGCCTTGCATGTCATGAAAGTAGAAAATTATGCAGATTGAATCCGAATAAATAAACTCATCGTATAAGAAGTTGCATAGATAGCATACACGAAAAAAGGATATTTACATCCATGAACTTGAGTAAGATTGTATTTACATAAATAACCCTTGATAATCATGAATTATATGAGAAATCCAAAATACTCACTCGATCTCACAACCATAACCCTCCATTAGTTTGATCCATTAACTCGACCATATCATCGAGTTAATCTAACTCATCTTCAATCCAACAATGAATTAAAATAAAAATGAAAAAAAAACATACACCCTCCCTTTCCTCTACCCACATCCCCTCCCGTTCCCCTACCGCCCACACCCCTCCCCTCCGACCACCTCTCCACTCCGCTCTCACAGCAGGCGGCCTTTTCACAATCCTCTCCTCCACCTCCACCTCTTTTGCCATCCTTTGCCCCATCCACACCCACATCACTCCCCAACAACCCCCTCTTTCGCCCCCTCTAACCCCACTTCGAGCCCATCGCCCCCCTCTAAACCCACTCCAACCCTCTCCTCTGCCCCTCCTCCAACACCATGTTTTGCCCCCTCCTCTAGCCCCTCCATTGCCCCCTTCCAGCCACCTTCTCTACACCTTCTCAAGCACCCCCTCTAGCATGCAATTTTGTCGATTGGTGGAAGTGCCATGTGATCCCACTTACATTTGTAACGTACTCGGTGCATAATTGCGCATGCCCTACACCTAATAATAGTGACATCTTCATATCTTGGGTATCCCTTTCCTTCTAACTCTATGGTAGGAGTGGCTCCATCTCTAAGACAATCATTTCTAATATTAGAGGAAACTTGGATCTGATACCATCAGTAATGTCCTGATCCCTAAGACCGGTCCGTTATCTGAGATTACTGGCTTACACAAGCTGTTGAACTTGAATCCGGTTGGAGCCCATGACCACAAGCCAAAATGCTTAATCCCAGGTCGACTATTAGTAGCCACCACTTCTAAGTACTACCACTCTTTGTGATTACTAGATGCGATACTTTATTTGGGGTGCTGCACTTCTCCTCCCACACTCTTTTTCTCCCTTATCTCCTCCTTCATTATTCTTCTCCATTAGTGTGAGAACATCAACTACTTCGAACATGAATGGCTTCAAGTGGAATTGATGCGGTTCTTATATGAAAAGAGCCACCACCCTCTCTTCTCCTATTAGAGCTCACTGGGACCTTGTGAGTGGATAGGAGGCGATGGAGATAGTTGTCGGCGGGATATGCCATGAGTGGATTACGATCATGGAGGAGAATGAGAAAGGGTGAATGACATATTTGTAAATATCTTATACTTAAGGTTTAAAGTTCTCATTTTTTAATAGTTTCATTAAAATTAACGACAAGATTGGATGGAAGTTAACATCAGATTATGTTATGTAAAGGTTATCACTATTCGGGTGTTCTCATGTAATTCATGATTATAGAGGGTTATGTATGTAATTAGAATAATATTCAGGGTTATGGGTATAAATATCCCCAACCAAAAAATCCTAAAGGTGAACCACATGGTACAGGAAATAATTTTCAATCCATTTCATCATCCACACAATATAATGGAAAATACCTTTGAAGCGTGAATACAATCTTTAGCCTCCAATGTAGGAGATCTCTTGGCTTGCGCCCAATCCAACAGATCAACATCAACAGGCATATAAATGACATGTGTGTGCCCCACGAATTCAAGAAATGTTTCTCTCCTCTTGATGTCCATGTCCAACATGATATTTAGAAAAGATCAATGTTCCATATTTCATCTACAAAATACATCTTCTTTGTGAACTCGAGGCACCAAAGAAGACGCTCCTCCTGAGAAATCGAAAAACTTGATGGGGTGAAGAAGGGGGAACTGATGGATGGCCATGCCCAAAGCGATAGAGAGGGAGAGTAGGGTGGGCGTCTATCAGAGGATTTCTCCTCTTTTATTTTCTCTAAAAGGAATTCTCATTGTGGGATTTGGATCTTATTAATTTAGAAACCTAAATTATCTTTCAAAGGGACCCAAGGAGTCTCCTTAAATGGTAGAATGGATGGCTAGAAGGAGATCTTCATCAAGGAAATCAAGGCTTGTAATGGGGTCTCATTTCAATCACGTCTGTTAATTATCAAGAGGATAATAGTTAAATAATTCAACAATTATCAAAATGATAAGGTGTGGATAAAGAGGTGGATGTCCACCATGTTGGACTTGATCTTCATTGTGGACGTCCTCATGGGTGAGTTAGAGCTACCAACTTCTCTCCCATTTTTATTATTTATCCTCTTTTAACCTTCTTTTGACCATTGATTGAATATTTTCATATCTAATTATCACTTTAATAAATAATTATTAATGTGAACATTAACAAGGCATACATCAAATGAATGAATCAAATTCAATAGCCTGTAAATAAATGTGAATCTAATTTTTATTTGTCAATGTTCAATATGACAATTCATATTAACATTTGATTGTGTAAACCTAATTCACACATTAATCATGTAATTAAATATGAATCATATTTACATTAGATATAATTACTGTGAATCCATATTCACATTAATCATGCATGTGTGTATACTTATGAATAATATTCATACATCAAATGTAAATCTAGTTTATGCTAATAATATTTAATTTGAATCATATTCATATTAGTATTAATTGTGTGAATCATATTCATAATAAGTCCTCTCAAATTAATGTGAATAAAATTCACATAATTGATTATTAATAATCAACAATCATACTAATCAATGTGTCCACATGTATGAATCATATTTACACATTACTATGATAAATATTAATCATCATAAATAATGATCAATATCTAAAACTACAAATCCTAATCCAATTAGGATTTACATGTAGCATCCGCAGATACTTTGAGATAAGGTCATGGAGATTGTATGGACCGTGTATAGTGACTTGATATTGAGATTATATCTTATCAGAATCCAAACGACTTCGAGTAATTTGATAGGATCAAATAAGTGAATTTGAATCTTCTATTGACTTTTACCCAATCAAATCAATTATACAACTCTTCGGACTAAGATTGTGATTCTGAATCTCCAAGTGGAGTCACTAAAACCCATCATATTTTATCACTCTCTAGGAATGGAAGCGTCATGGTAAACAACCATTTAAGATTGTATCACCCTCAAATATTCCCAATACTCGTACATCCTACATATTCAATGACCATGATTAAACTTAAAGTCTAAATATTTATTTGTTTATCTTCTTTGAGGTTTATCAACAAGTTTTCCAATCGATCATTGTGAGACAGTACTAATCATTTGCGTTCCAAAAGCATAGATCATACTTTCATATTATTGTCTTGTATCCTAAACAAGACGTCCATCGATGGAATATGGTTTATTCCCAATATCTCGTGAGTGAGATCTTGTCATCCAGATCAATGAGCATATATGATTCCTTCAAGAGATCATACATCGCATATGTCCTCATATGCACACCGACTCATCGATATATGGACCTTGATTAGACCATAAATCTATCGGTCTATCAAATACACATACTCCAGCATGTAGATATATATATCTGTCTCTAGACGAAGGATGTGCTCTAGTTTCATGACAACATGTCTTTAGTTATCTCGATCTTGTCAAATCAACATTTTTCCTTATGGTCAACATTTTCACTTTTGGTCAACATTTTGACTTTGAGTAACATTTGATCTTTTTTGTTCAAAAATTTGGCCTCCTTGATCAACATTTTGAATTTTAGTCAATTCTCTGACCTCACTTATCTGGCACATCTGAATCGTTATTCCTACGCATAGGACATGAATCAAGAGGTTGACTAGATGATGAATCTCCATTTCGTCACCTTTATTCTATCATTTTGGCCTTAAAACCCCTAGCAGATGCATGAAAACAACATCAATTTGTACAAAATAGCATTCATTATTTATTGCATTTATTGTGTAAATAATATGTTTTTATTGCCAATATTATAGAATAAAGAGAAGAAAAGAAAAAGAATAAAATTGCGAAGATATTTTATGACCTAAACCATGAGACCAAGCCAAGAATTGAGTTGTTCGAAAGAAATAAAGTAGGGGGAGATAAGGGCCAAGAATACAATAAGAATCCATTTTATTTATTCATTATTTGTGCATTTTTGACACCTATTTTATTATTTATTATCTATTCATCAAACGAATAAACTTTGTACATGAAAGTTGTAAATAATTATGTCAATAAAAATACAAAATCGAGTTTGTGCAAAAATAATACACAGTGTTCATTTTATATACAGAATAAAAAGCTAAAAACCCAACTTCACAGACCCATATCTTTCAAATAAAATCTCAAAACATATCAAAATCACCCTCTAATTGTATATAACTTTTCACAAGCTATTTAATGGTGGTGGATTTTTTTGGAGTTACTGTATGAAAGTAGATTTTGAGCCCTCATTGTATATTATACCTGATTAAAATATCAATTTATTCATCCTTCATTATTTTCACAAATTCATATTTTTGTAATTTTTTAAATATCATTTATAACACATATACATATTAAAACCAAAATAAAACAAAAAAGAAAATGTAAAATAAAATAAATCTATATAAATATATAGCCAAAATACCTTTGTAATACATGTATATAAAAAAATGAAAATCATTCTTTTATTCTTTATTTTTTTATATTTTTATAAGACTATAAATATTATTTATATTCTATTAAAATTATAAACCCAAAATAAAACCTAATAAATAACATTAAAATAAAATAAGGTATGTAGTCCATAGATGAAATACCTACAAGTATGCCTACATATTATATATCCATATTTATTTAAGCATACAAATTATATCATAAAAATAAAATAAAAATATATTTAAACACCCAAGAGTATTTTATAAATTTATAAAATAAAAGAGTGAAATAATAAAATTAAATATACAAAATAAAAAAAATTGTACAAAACATAGATGAATATACCTATAAAGAAACCATTAACAATTACTACTAATAAATAAAGTCAATAAAATAAATAAAAATCATAATATAATTCTAAATTAAATAAGTAAAAATCATTTACTATTTTAAAATAATTATTTTGAATAGTTTGGCAGTTTTTTCATTTTACGTGCCAACATGGACCAATTGTTGAGTCCCGTTTGTTGAGGCCCAATCAACAGTCCCCCTAGCTCTGATTTGATGCAAACCTATCTCCTCCAGTGATTTCCTCCTTTTTTCCCGGTCGCTCCATCCATCCATCATGGTCGATCCATTCAACAAAAATGATCATTGATCATTGTATATATATGCCAACTACTTGGATCTCTTGTATATACGCTCAAATCATCACGATAGGTTGGTCGATAAGGGTGTCCATCTTGGTCTATAAATAAAGCCTTCATCCTCCATTGATATTTTGGTCGCCATTACAAGTCTAGGAGCCTTGGTATTGAGTCTAGTCGAGTTCCTCGTGATAGGAGGCGCTTCTTCGAGGTCGGGCCGAGCTCCAGGAGGACGGGGTGCACCCACGGCCATCAGCTCCAACGACCCTGCTCCCTGAGCTCTCTCAGGTATAAGAGCTTTTCTTATCATCCCTTTTTATTGCATTTAGATATATATTTAACTTCTAGTTGTTAGTTTAGGTTATAAATAGTTAAATTAGTGTAATTCATCATCCATGTAGTTCGCCGGAGTCGAGCTCCGGCAAGCTCCTCTGTGTGTGTTCATCAGCTCTCTGACCCCGTTTTTGCTCTCACTCTCTTCCCCTCTCGTTTCTTCACATCTATCACCCCTTCACACACCTTTCTCCCTTCTGTAGCACGCGATTAGGTCTCCACCTCCACCGCTTTGTCGGAGACCTCTGCTCGCACCACCCTTCGCTCGACGCCACCCAACAAAGCCCCGCAGACCTTCCTTGTGTTGTGTTGAGTTTACTTTGCAGGTACAGAGGCCAAAAGACTCCATTGGGAGTCGATTTTTGCAGAAGCAAGATCCTTGGGCGCCCATTCCTTCCTCGACCTCGCTGGAGAGCTCCAACGACCCTCCGGTCCCTTCGAGCCCTCCAAACGATATGCGGTGGCTCAGGAATCTTTTTGGGCCGGTAGCAGCTCGTGGGAAGGTCGGACGGATGCACGCACATAATAGGATCGAAGCTCGGGGATGGAGAAGTTCTTCCCTCTTCTTCGGGCTACCCTCTCTATCGTCCAATCCTTGCTTGTTTGTCTAAGAGTGCAGCTACCATTGGATCGCGATGCACCTCATCCGTCGATTGCGCATCCAAGATCTAATCTCCACCGTCGACGCCAAAGCGTCATCGCCGTCTAGGAGTTGATACATGGATTACAGGCTTACTCGCCACCGTTGGATCGTGCCTAATGGGGTAAATTGCATATCTTCCCCCAACACTTTTTGTATTTATTTATTAATTCTGTAAATAAAGTGTGATGTGTAAAATGAATGAACTTTTTATAGAAAGGACCCTGTATTTATTTTAATTGCATTTTGGTCCAGTCCATCACCGCTCACATGTCGTCCCACGTGAACAGGGCAAATTGCATTGTAACCCTTACTACTTTTTATGCTAGCATTTAGTCCAATAAAATTATATGCATGTTGTATACTTTCGTAAAAATTACTAGAAGACCCCGGGACTTTTGTATATTTACATTTTGGTCCTTCACAGGCTGAGTCATGTGTAGTCCCACGTAATGGTCATTTTCCACATTTTACCCTGACGGTTTTATAATTAGCTAAAAGTTCAATAAAATTAATGTTGTATATTTTTGGCAAAATTACATCTGTTCCCTTAATGTTTATTTTATTTGCATTTTCCCCATGCTAGTACATATATTTTTATGATTTTCTCTATTTATTAGATGTAGCTACGTGCTCCTCAAAATCCAAAAAAATAGGGTTAAACGCTTCATGCCATGCATATTCATGCCAATATATTTATTTGGCATTTTTTGCATTTGATTTAGTTATTAAAAGTTAAATGAAGCCCACTTTTCTATTGTTTAACTAATAAAATATCAAAAAAATCAAAATGTCTCCAAAAATTCCAAAAAATTTATATATAGTATATTTTATCCTTTTTTACCTGCAGTCCAAAAAGCACAAAAAATAGAAAAAAAGCCTAAAAATAAAAAAACCATAAGATCTTTTATAAAAATCTAAAAAATCCTTTAAAAATCCAAAAATATGTTATCCTATTTTGTAATTTTATTTATATAAATATTTATATATTAAAACTTATTTGGGTTATTTCGGAACTTATTTCTTATTTTAAAATCCAAATCAATTTCGGGTATTTAATTAACCCCTTATTTGGGATATTTTTTACTTTAAAAATACATATATTAGCAAAAAATCCAAAAAAATAACAAAAAATTAGAAAATATATAAAAATCATAAAAATATTATATTTGATGTATTTGACTATTTTTACATATTTTTATATATATCTAGTATCTATATACACTTTGTGTTGTATATATACACACATATACATATATATATATCTTATGTATTTAAATATAAAAAGAAATATAAAAATTGGAAAATATAAAAATAAAATACAAAAAAATAAAACCAAAAAAAAATAAAAAAACCTAAAATCTAAAACCCACGGAAGAATATATGTACATACATGATGAATGACTTGGTTGTTACGACCTCTACATGCTTGCCTACTATGCATCTTATGGTAGAGTAAAATAAATTTTAACCTCACTTGTGCTATTCATTGCTTTTATTTATATTGTGGGTTAATTTTTGATCAATCGGGGTTTTTGTTTGGGGTTACTTCGACGACTGTCTGTCTGCCTTGTAGATTGACAAGACCTCTGCAAAAACCATGGTTATCAGACGGCACCATTGCCAGGGAGCAATGACCGTAGCCTATTTTTATAAGTCATTTTCGTATAGTCATTAATTTTGATTTATTTATTCATTGTTGTAAATATTCATTGAATTATTTTTATTCAGTTAATTCTTTGTCTATAGCTTTTTTGAGATTTTATTCGATTATAATGCAATCTCTTTGTGACTTTGTTGCGAGAGCCCGCCACATGAAGATGGCTTTTTAGGAGGTCGGTGCAACCAAGCTTGGAGGAGAATGGTTTTATCCTTGTGACCAGTTGGATAGGATACAAGGAAACAAAGAGAGGGTCATTAGTGTATGTTTAGATTACTTTTATTCATGTATTTATTGGTGAGAGAGAGAGAGAGAGTTTTGGCATGTAAATTAACTTGAACTCTATTCTCTACAACAAGGTCCAGTGCCCGGGTGTCTGTTCACATGGGGCCACGTCGCAATTTTCCGTATTTCTCCCTTTTTATTTTGTTTTCCGTTGTTTTGAGCTTTCTGCCTTATTTTACTTTGTTTTGTGTGCATGGAACCCCTAGACTTAGGTTGCTTGACTCGTTAACTAGGTCCAAACCCTAATAAGAATACATGTTCCTATAGTCTCTTACATATGGATCTAGTCAAATTAATTAATGTTAGTTGTTTGAATTCAAACCCGCACATTATGAAAGATATCATACAACGCTAGTAGGACCCGTTGTGGCGGGCACCGAGATGTTTCCAAGATCGGACTCTAGGGTTTGTATTTAAATGGCAAACATGTGGTTCTTTACTACTAATAGAGACTACTATTTCGGGCGATTTTGTCGATTGCACACCACCGTGTAGATAGGTTTAAATATTTTGTTTTGCATATCGTATGGAGGGTGCTGGGAAGCAGTGTAACTCAACATGCATCATTAGATTCAATGGTAAAAACTCCATCATTGAATCAACTTGCATGGCTTTTTCTCTATCTCCCTCTGATTTTGAGCACCTAGGACTTAAAGAAAATCTACAAAAACATTAGGTGCTTGTATGAAACAGATCCAAAAAAGTGAAAACCCAAAAAATTAAATAAGTGGACTGCTAAATAAACTTTGATCTTAATTAAAATTTGTAATGGACTATCATTGTTTTCGATTCATAAAGCCCTCATTATTTTCAGGTACCTTAGGAGGGGAGCAGGGGCACGACTCGCTAAAGATTAAAGCCCAAATCCCAGTCTATAACTACCTTGTGTGTCGCCTTTATTTCCGAAGTATTGGTGCTTCTATCGTATGTGACTGAGTAGGGCCTTGTCAGCGATGGTGTTCCCACTTTGTGTGAAGCATCGACATGGTCTGAAGTACTGAGCTTAGACCACGCCTTCACGGGGGTGTCTGTCTCATCGGTTTGCATTCGAGTAGGTTCTTGCATGCTCACGGGTGATTCCATTCCGAGCGAGATCTGAAGTATTGGTTTCTCATATTGGCTTCCTCTTTCTATTTCTTTGGCTGAGTAGGGATTCAGGAAGGGTTACAAGGACTTCAAAAAGTGCAGACTACAGGTTACAAAGGACGAAGGCAAGTATGAGATACTCTTCTGGAAATACTCTATCTCCTATAGGGCTAGCATGCTAAGAACTTGTTACAAGATATGCCTAAAATAACAACTCTAAAACTGAAAAGATAATAAGTAACCGAACCTTTACGGCTTCACATGGTGTGAGTTGGTGAACCCAATTTTGTATTGTGTTTGTATGGATCTAGATTAGGTTTAAAGATCAAGTCCCACGCACTTGCGCAAATTTTGTCATGTGTTTCTCCCTTTGACCCCCATTTAGTTTGAGCCTTTCTACTATTTTACACACCATTTTATTCCTTATTGATCACTTTATCCTTCTTCTTGCATCGATCTCCCTTTTGCTTCATGACGTTGATCCATGGATAGTTTACTCAGGACCTTGCCCAAGCCTAGATCGATTCCGTGGACTCGTCCACGTCAATAATTCGAGGTGATTTTCGAGAACGCAATCCATACCTTGCGGGTCGATCTCCAAATTCCTCCTCTTCTACCCTTCCTTTTGACCACCCAATAAATCGGGACAATCTTGTCCCACTCTCTCAGTTGTGAATGAAAATCGATTACAGTCCATATCCTTTTTCATTCACAACACTCTGGGATTGACCTTAATTCCATATTCATCTTGGCAGTTGGACTTGATTTCAAGTGGTCTGATTGGGATTCTCTCATCTTGCAGATAGAAGCCAAACTAAGCCCTGGATCCCAGTCCTGAATTCATCTCCTCATATTTAAACCTTGAGATGGCTCCTCAAGGAAAGTGCAAGGGTCAAAAACCACCTTCTCAACCAGAGAAAGGACAGATGCCTGATCAGAACCAGATGAACGCATAGTTGTTAGCATTTATCCAAGCCATCTAGCAACAGCTGACAGAGCAAGCCCTAGCACAGATGCATTATAGGACATGTTGAATGATGTTATGAATAGACAAGAAGGAGGAGAAGGTGGTGGACCCTGTGATGATCCCGACGAGGAAGAGCCTGAACAAGGATGCCAAAACCTATACTGAAAGAGACATATAACCCTGGAGACAGCATGATGACCAAGTGGATCTTCATACCATCGGTGCATGCTCACTTTGAGTTGAAGCCTCAGTTCCTTGCTCTTCACCCTTCTTTCCATGGGAACACCAATAAAGAGTTGTACACTCATCTGTAGCAGTTTTCACGCATCTGTCGTATGACCCACTACGCCAATGTTCCTTTGGGGCGTAGTGAAAATGATGGCTTTCCCCTTCAATTTACATGACAAAGCCCTACGCTGGGTCAACCATCTGGGAAAGTTTGTGATGACATGGGAGGAATTGAAGTCCGTCATCCTGCTAAGTTTTATCATCTTGATCGGCTCAATCGGATGTAAGCCAGAATTGGCAACTTCTCTCAGGGGACACATGAGAGTATTCACAAAGCCTGGGATAGATTTACAGATATGCAGAAGAAATGCCCCCATCATGAAATCCCAAGGACCAGCTTGGTCCAACACTTCTTCGGAGGCCTGAACATCGAAAGCCATCAGCTTGTTGACGCAACCTGTGGGGGATAACATTTCAACAAGGATGAAGACGTAGTGTGACAGATTTTTGAGGAAAAGGACGAAAGAGAGGCCACCCTATCTTCATCCAAGGTGTATCAGAAGCAACCCCAGATCCTCCAGAAGCAAGTCCATATGGCAGCATCTCATGAGGCTGAGAGAGATGAGAGCTCCAATCTCAACATCATCGGGGGCCATCTCTCGAAGGTTTATATTATTGAGAAGTGATCATAGGACCTCGAAAAACTTGTTGTAATCGAGAAGAGGACACATAACCTTGACAAGTTGGACCTGATCACCAAGCAGTTGGAACTGCTAGTGGGCACCATCAGTTCGGTTCAGTCAGCGACACCATCCATGGAAGCTCCAGCTAAGAAGAAAGATAAGCCATCATTGCCACAATAACCTCAACCGAGCCAGTAGCCACCGACAGTCAAACACGTATACTACGTGCAGGCGCCCGATCAAAGTCAGCCGCAACAACAGATGGTTGTTTACCAGGCAGACTTCCTTCCATCATCTGATCCAGCCTTCTCACCACCACCCTTGATTCAAGAAGTTAATGGTGTTTGGAGTGATGATGCACAGCCGGCCCATCCTACTAGATACCCCCAGAGCTAGCAACAAGCCAACATGCAATACCACCAACCACAGGGTGGTAGTTTCGGTCAGTACTCGCAACCTCTGCCGCAGTATTACCAGCCTCCCCAGTATGCCAACCAATGGAGGAAGAATCAACACTAACAGCAGCTGCAGTTCTGATAGCAACAACCATACCACCAGTATATGGCTGCCCCACCTCCACAGTTTTAACAGTATCCTCCTCCATCCTACCATCAGTATCAACTTCGTCCACCACCTCAGCACCACCAGCTGTCATTGCCTCAATTCCCAAACACGCAGCAACAACGTGGTCTGCACACTGAACCTTCGGAGGTGAGTCCCACGAACCCAAACCTTGACTACCTAGCCCGGCTCTTCAAAGGCCTTACAGACATGATGAAGAAGTTAGATGACCTAACTACCATGAAAACCACCATTCCGACGCAGCTCAAAGCCAACCCCAACAACTTCAAGAGAAAGGAGAAAAGTAGAATGTAATGCCTCATCTATGCATGTAGAGTCAGATGATTGTGCTATTGTTTTATCTAATGTTGTCACTCCCATGAGCGGTAGGGCCTTGCCTCCACCTGCCAACAACAAGGGGAAGAATAAAACTTCCGGATTGCACTCCTTTTTTGTAACCTGGATGTACACCATATTCAGGACAAAGATTTTGTTGTAAATAAGAACTTTGTTTCTGATCCCAATCATGTAAATATTCCTTTTCCTGATGCAACAGAAAAATTCAAAAAAAATGCAAAAGAAAAGGTGCATCATCTGATCCTGGAGTTGTGGATATTATTGATAACTTAACTGTTGAGATTCCCTTGATAAAGGCCATGGATTACATTCCAGCTGTAAAGAAAGGGTTGAAAGAGACATGTACAATCAAGTGTCTCCCAACACGAAACAAAAGATGCAGACATATTGAGAAGCACGTCTCACCATGTCCATGGTTGCAGCCATCGGCAATTTTTCACAGAAGAAAAAAGACAAAGGAGCATCTCTGATCAGTTGTGAAATTTTTGATCAGGTTTTCAAGCAAACCCTGCTTGACAGTGGATCATCCATCAACCTCCTTTTCTCATCATTGATGCAAGAATTTGGGCTAGGTCCTCTCAAGAAGACATGAATGATCCTTTAATTCGCAAATCGATCAATCAAGAAACCTAGGGGTCTTTTGGAAAAAGTTGTGGTGAAGGTGCGGGAAATGTAGTTCCCAGTTGACTTTGTAGTCCTTGATATGGACTCCCCCTCACCCTTGCTCCAGACTCCTATGATCCTTGTCCGACCATTCATGTGCACCTCGAAATTTGTGGTTGACTATGAGTCTAGCAAGATCACGTTCAACTCGGGAAACAAAAGAATCACCATAGGTCTGATCAATGGGCCGCCTATAGTCATAACTAATGAGGGCCATGCAGCAGCATCCGAAGCAGACCGTGACTTCATTGTGGAAATCAGAGAAATGCTACTTTCCTTGAACAATCCATGGACATAGGAAATCCTTTCTCTCAAGGAGGACCTGGGCAGCACAGTCGACACCAGCTTTGAGGACATTTGGGAGATAGAGTCCAACTTGTTGATGCATCCTTTTGACTCCAATGATTCACTCCAGCCCTAACACAACGATCCCATCATGGATCTATTCGGCACATTATCAGAATCTCAACAGAGCACAAAGGCTAGCAACTCTGCAAAAGTGCATGCAACACATCCTCCAACCATCATTGTTTCAGAAGTGATCGAGAAATTGGCCATATCAGAATCCGAACTCAAGCCCCTTCTAGCAGGCTTGAAGTATGCTTTCCTTGCAGGCATAGAACATGTATCCGATCATCATCAACAGCAGGTTGACCCCGAAGCAAGAATCTCTACTTCTCTAGGTTCTAGAGAAAAACCGCAAGGCACTTGGTTGGCATGTATCAGATCTACGTGGGATAAATCCCATGTTGTGTTCACACGACATTTACCTAGAAGAAGATGCCAAGCCATCCAACGAATTCAAAGAAGACTGAATCCAAATCTTAGGGACATTGCCATGAAAAAAAATCATGAAATGGTGTGACACATGATTCATTTACCCCATCCCCGATTCAAAATAGGTTAGTTGCATGTAGTCCCAAAGAAGTCAAGGCTAACTGTGGTTATAAATGATAGAGGAGAGGAGATACCTACTCGGGTACCAACATCCTAGCGTGTATGTGTTGACTATCGCCATCTTAATGCAACAACAAAGAAGGACCTCTTCCCCTTGCCATTCATTGATTAGGTATTTGAAAGACTAGCTAGCAAGGAGTTCTTCTGCTTTTTGGATGGGTACTCTGGGTACAACTAAATGACAGTCGCCCCTAAAAACCAAGATAAGACAACCTTCACTTGCTCGTTCAACACATATGCTTTCAGGAGAATGCCCTTTGGATTGTGTTATGCACCAACGACATTCTAGAGATTAGGGTGGAGCATTGGGCCGGGTCGGCCCGGACCCAACCCTGACCCGACCCACCAAAGCCCGGACCCGACCCGAGCCCGATGTATATATGGGCCGGGCCCGGGTTTTCATTTTTCCAAATTTCAATTTCAGGCCGGGCCCAGCCCGAACCCGCATAGACCCGCGGTGACCCGAGCCATCCCGGATGGACATGTAAGAAGATGCTCCAGTTATTCGTGATTCTCCATCCTTTTCCACATCTTCTATGTCACGTTATTATACGAGATGTATGCTAGTTAGTTTATTGTTCATATATCAATACACGAATACAACACTTTCATCGTCACTTCTCTTTGGTTACTATTTTTGTATAATAGATTTATCATTGGTGAACATCTCTGATCAATAACTTTCTCACATTACTTAAATTCTAATGAAATGCTGGTGTAAATATGTCATCTGCATTCTGATGTGGTGCAGTATTCTCTTCCTCGGCATCTTTCTCGAATGGAATTCTACCAAGTTCAAGGTTGCGATATTTTTGCGACATAATGCCGATAATGGGTAGGAAATGACATAACATTCCAAAATTACATGAAGAAATATTGTTGTACAAATTGTGCAGGTTTATATAATTAGAGAAGAAACTTGTAGCTTTATGTTCAGCCTAAGTTGCTGAGATTCTGGTGAAGACTGATATGTTACGACATCTCTTCTTTGACATTTGGAGACAGAGAATTTATGTTTGTTCTGAATTTCTGTTTGTTCTTTCAGATGTATTTATGTATAATTTATTTATTTGAATTAGTGTGATTATAAAGTTATTCATATGGAAAGGTTGTAAGTAGGAAAACACTTATGTACTGGGACTGTGGGAATTAGCAACTTGGAGCGGGCCAAGCCCGGCCCGAACCCGAGCCCAAACCCGCGGGCCTTGGGCCGGGCCCGGGTTGTCGATTTAGCAAAAATCTCGGGCCTCGACCCGGCCCACAACCCGAGAAAAATTAATGGGCCCGGGCCGGGCTTTTCCGGGTTGGGCCGGGTTGAGCCCAATGCTCCACCCTACTAGAGATGCATGCTTGCAGTCTTCGTCGAGATGGTAGGCAGTTTTCTCGAAGTGTTTATGAACGACTTCTCTGTCTATGGTGACAGTTTCGATTATTGTCTTGAGCACCTTTATAGAGTACTTTAGAAAAGCCATGAAGTAAATCTATTGTTATCATGGGAAAAGAGCCACTTCATGATCACCGAAGGAATTGTGTTGGGTTATGTCATTTCCAAACGTGGCATGGAAGTCGATCCGACAAAGGTGGATGTGATTGCCAATCTTGAGCTACCTCAGACAGTGAAGAATGTGAGGTCATTCCTGGGGCATGTGGGATTCTCCAGAAGGTTCATCCAAGATTTCAGCCGCATTGGCTGACCTCTCACCGAATTACTATGCAAGGATACTAAGTTCAATGTTGATCAGTAGGTTCTCCTTTCATTCAATCAACTGAAGGATCTTATCACTCAAGCCTTAGTCCTATAGCAACCATATTAGTCTCTTCCTTTTGAGATCATGACGGATGTATTAGACTTCGCAGTTGGGGTTGTGTTAGGACAGAGGAAACATAAGGTGCTCTATGCCATTCATTATGCCAGCAAAACATTAGATGAAGCTCAGAGAAATTATACATTGACAGAGAAAGAATTGTTGGTTGTGGTATTCGCCCTCGAGAAGTTCATATCATATTTTCTTGGATCAAAAGTTACCATTTTCACCAATCACTCTACTATCTGATACTTACAGCAGAAGAAGGATGCCAACCCCAGACTAATCAAATGAATCCTTCTCCTCTAGGAATTAAATTTGGAAATCAAGGACAAGCCTGGAGTTCAGAATGTGGTAGCAGATCACCTCTCCAGAATTGAGCAGCAAGAGCCTCCGCTAAGCAGTACACCCATCACATGAACCTTTCCTGACGAAGCAATTTTGGTCATGGATTCACTACCTTGGTATGCTGATATTGACAACTACCTCAGTTTGAGTGTAGTTCCACAAGATTGGATGAAAATTCAGAAGGAAAAATTCTTATATCTGATTCATTTCTACTAATGGAAAGATCCCCTCTTATTCAGGGAAGGAGCATATTGCATTTGGTGCAGCTGTATCCCTTAGGAGGAGCATCATAATGTCCTCAAGCACTATCACTCGCTTGAATCTGGTGGACATCACTCTGGAGACAGAATGATAATGAAAGTACTTTAATGTGGCCTATGGTGGCCCACGCTATTTAAGGATGCAGCAAACATTGTTAAACAACGCACTGACTGGCAGAGATTGAAAGGCACCCTCACACCAAAAGATTCAATGCCCCTCAAGATGATTCAGATAGCTGACGTATTTGATGCATTGGGTACCGATTTCATGAGACCTTTTCCCAACAGTCAGGGATATGAGTACATCCTTCTTGCCGTTGATTACGTGAGTCGCTGGGTTGAAGCTATTCCCACTTGAGCCGCAGACAGTCGTACAGTATGTCGCTTTCTGAAAGAAAATATCATCTTGTGGTTTGGGATTCCAAAAATACTTATATCAGACGGGGTAGCCACTTCATAAACAAAGAGATCAAGAAATTAACGAAGGATAACGACATCTAGCATCGAGTTGCATCTCCTTACCATCCGCAGACCAATGGCATGACAGAGTTATCAAATAGGGAAATCAAGATGAACCTTCAGAAACTTGTGAAGCCGGATAGAAAGAATTGGTCCCAACTCTTGGACTCCATCCTATGGGCATACAAAATCGCTTATAAGTCTCCCCTGGGCATGTCACCCTATTGTCTTGTATATGGGAAACCATGTCATCTAGTCGTGGAATTAATTCACAAATCCTTATGGGCAATCAATATGTGTACTTTGGACTCACAAAGAAGTTGTCAGAAAAGAAAATATGATTGGAACATACTCCTAGAATTTCGAGACCATGCATATGATAACACCTTGATGTACAAAGAGAAGGTGAAATGCTGGCATGACTGGTACATCAGACGAAAGACCTTCCAAGCTGGACAGAAAGTGTGGTTATTCGATGCAAAGTTGAAGATCTTCCTGGGCAAATTGAAAAGCAAATGGACAGGGTTGTTTCAAGGTCGAGAATTGCATGAAAATGGAAGCTTCGCAATATCAAAATTATCTCCTAACACACAGTCATTTGTTGTCAACGGCCAACTGCTGAAACCTTACCTTGAGCTTGACACATTTTTGGCCGTTGTCGACTCAATCCAAGCACTGCGCTTTTATGATATATCCACAATACTATTAGCATCAAAATATTCATATAATGCATGTCAAAAACTTTTCCTTTAACCTTTCACCTTATCTTCTTTTCTTCTTTTCTTATTTTCATTTCCAATTTCCGTTCTTAAAAAAAATCAAAATCATCAGGATCCCTTTTTGGTTAGTCTTCTATACTTAGGGTGTACTTTTCCCTAAGTATGGGGGGAGTACACCCTGATTACCTTTATTCGTTGATCCTATCCATTGTCTCCTCTTCCTGTCTATGCTTAGGGATCTCTTACACTAAATATAGGGGGGAGACAATCTGAGTACGATCTGTTCATTCTCACCCTTGACCATCCCTGCCTTGTATACAACCTGCTATACTTTGGATTATTTGATCCTAAGTATAGGGAGGATGGTCAACTTCCCATTCGTTTATTCATTTCCTCGTTCCTTTATTCTTTAGAATTTTTCTATACTCAGTACGAGTTATGTCTTCTCTTTTTCTCTTTGATCTATGAGGTCATAGCCCAAGCTAAGTATAGGGGATCATATATACTATGTACATACTTTAATCCATAACTCCTACTTTTATATTTTAAATAATACTTATGGCTAAAAATAATGTTAAATTCATTACAATCTTCAATATATATATATATGTGTGTGTGTGTGTGTGTAGCTCCTCAAACATTTTTGTACATACTGATTAATAAATTAGGTAAAAATACTTTTGCAAAATATTTTGAAAAATAGTTTGAAAATCTTTTAAAAAATCTTTTGAAAACTATTTGAAAAATATTTTGTAAAATATATTCAACCTTTGTAAAAATATTTTATTTGCAGAAATATTATTTTCTTTACGTGAAATAAAAATGTTTGAAAAACAATTTACGAATGGTTTGAAAAATGGTTGCAAAAATATTTAAAAAACTTATACATACTGATTAAAAAATCTTTTCAAAATGATTTTCAAATGCGTGTAAATGTTTGTAAAAATCATTTGTAAAAATGTATGTTGGACTATAGTTTTCAAAACTGCTGAAAATGATTTTCAAACAAGTTTGAGGATTATGCTCACCATATCAAATTCTTTATACATTTGTTTCTAAAAGTGATCAATTACCCCTTGTAAATCCTTTAAGAACAAAAACTCTTGTAAATATTTATACCTACTTTCTTAGCCAAAATATTCTACTCCCAAAAATCAAAAAAAATATTTTTACAACTAAAAATATCAAAAACATTAAAAAAGAAAAAATAAAAGAGAAGGCATTTCTATTCCTCAAATTCTTTTTGTATATATAGTGATTAATAAATCAGGTTAAAAATATTTTTGCAAAATGATTTGACCTGTTTGGAAAACCTTTCTGTAAAATATTTTCAACCTTTGTAAAAATACTTTGATCTGTAAAAATTCTTTTCTATGTGTAAAATAAAAAGGATTTGAAAAACTACTTGCAAATGATTTTGAAATGGGTGTAAAAATCTTTGGAAAAATCTATATACTGTTTGAAAAATCTTTGCAAAATGGCTTTAAATGTTTGTAAATATCTGCAAAAATTATGTTGTATTATAGTTTTCAAAGTTGTTTGCAAATAAATTTGAGGAATAAATGCATCTGTAAATAAAAGACATATGTATATATATATCCTAATAAAATCCTTTGTCAATTGTACATATACACCTATAGAAATAACTTTTCAAACCTGTAAATTCTTGAATTCTTCACTCTTGTAAAAAGCAGCACGTCCGTGTAAATAGTTGTGCATACTTTTCTTTTTCTTTTTTTTATTTTTGTATAAATATTCTTTTTGTTTTCAAATTATTTTTGGAAATTTGCATCATTCTCTCTGCATTGTACATAGCATTTGCATAAGCATTCATATTCCTTTGGATTGAGCTTGATAATCGAACAAGTCCAAATAAAGTCAAAGATCAGAGCTTGGTTGGACCTTGTTGCACCTAACTGTACTAGAACCTTATGAAAACTAGTTTTAAGGTACTTCAGGTCCATTAGGACTTAATTCCTTGAGACGCAAGGCTAGGTTCAAGTCACCTTAACTGACTAACCAGAACTTTTCGAGACACGCGCATGACTCTTGTCGGTCATGACCTAATTTGGACACTTGCACCTTTTACTTGGCTCGATTCAGTTGGAGTGGTGAGGGAGTGGTGACGCACATGGGTGGAAACATTAATCCTCGTCTAGGGAGGGAAGTGCACCCTAAACTGGTCCACTTTCTATGAAGTCGAATGACAGGAAAGTGTGGGTTGCGATAATGCTTCAAAAGAGGGATAGTCTTCTGGATCAAGAGGAAAAACTCCATATGTAAATCCTATTGTAAATAGTATTTCAAAAAAAAAGAGAAAAACTCCAAAAAGTGGACAGGCCTGAAAATAAAATAAAATGTCTGTCGGAGTATGTATATATGTTGTATAGAAAATGAGCAAGCTTAAGTATAAAAGTTAAACCATGTGAGCATGCAGCTAGATGACTTGACTACACTGGTCATGCATCCCAAGATAGATAGCTACAATGGCTTCTATCCATTCTTTTCTTCACCTCCTCCTCTTGAGTTGGATGCCACTTGAACTTAGAAGGGAATACCCCTCTCCTTGAGGACAGAGTGATGGATTGGGGAGTCATTGGGTTGTCATTCTGGAGAAGTCAGTTCGTTTATCATTTCAGTTGGGGAGAGCCACTATCACTTACATTGTACAAGTCAGCTTCATAGTCATAAGGGTTTGCGTATGATGTAGGCTAGTTCTGACCTGGCTATTGAGGTGGTTCGAAGCAAGTTATGTGACTCTCGAAGGCTATTGTGTTTTAAATTTGATTTCCGACCAGGTTCCATACACATTTTCATATCAAGATCTAACCTGAGCTCCAAACTTTGACTTTGTAAAGACAAGTTTAAAAAACTAAAAGCAATTATATCTATTCTTTCTTTTCCTTTTCTTATTTATTCATTTACACTTATTGCATAAGTGTTTGCTAGGGACTAGCAAAGGCAAGTATAAGTGGGTGATGAATCTCCATTTCATAACATTTATTCTATCATTTTAGCGTAAAATCCTAGCTAATGCATGAAAACAACATCAATTTGTATAGAATAGTTTTCATTATTTATTGCATTTATTGTGTAAATAATATGTTTTTTAATGCCAAAATTATAGAATAAAGAGAAGAAAAGAGAAAGAATAAAATATCGAAGATATTTATGACCCTGAACCTCAAGACCAAGCCAAGAATTGAGTTGGTCGACAAGGAATAAAGTAGGGGGAGATAAGGGCCAAGAATACAATAATAATCTATTTTATTTATTCATTATTTATGTATTTTTGACACCTATTTTATTCTTTATTATCTATTCATCAAACAAAGAAACTTTGTACATGAAAGTTATAAATATTGATGTAAATAAAAATACAAAAATGAGTTTGTGCAAAAATAGTACACAATATTCATTTTATACACAAAAAATAAGCCAAAACCCAACTTCACAGACCCATATCTTTCAAATAAAAACTCAAAACATGTTAAACATCTCTAATTGTATATAACTTTTCACAAGCTATTTAATGGTGGTGGTTTCATATTTTTTGGAGTTACTGTGTGAAAGTTAGGTTTTGGGCCCTCATTGTACATTATAGCTGATTAAAATATTCAATTTATTCATCCTTCATTATTTTTACAAATTCATATTTTTGTAAATTTGTATATATCATTTATAACACATGTACATATTAAAATCAAAAATAAAATAAAAAAGAAAATGTAAAACAAAATAAGTCTATATAAATATATAGGCAAAATACCTATGTGATACATGTATACAAACAAAAATGAAAATCACTATTTTATTCTGTATTCTTTTATATTTTATAAGTATGTAAATATTATTTATATTCTACTAAAAATATAAACCCAAAATAAAAATTAATAAACTACATTAAAAAAAGTATGTAGTCCATAGAAAATACCTACAAGTATGCCTACATATTATAAATCCCTATTTATTTAAGCCAACAAATTATATCATAAAAATAAAATAAAAATATATTTATACACCCAAAAATATGTTATAACTTTATAAAATAAAAGAGTGAAATAATAAAATAAATATACAAAATAAAAATAAAAATGTACAGAACATAGATGGATATACTTATAAATACACCATGAAAAAATAACTACTAATAAATAAAGTCAAAAAATAAATAAAAATCATAATAAAATACTACATTTAGTAATAAATTTTTTATTTTATATAAAAAAATAATAAAATCATTTACTATTTTAAAATAATTATTTTTGAATAATTTGGTAGTTTTGTAGTTTTACATGTCAACGTGGACCAATCGTTGAGTCCCATCTGTTGACCCAGTCAACAAACCCCCCAGCTCTGATTTGATGTGAATCAGTCTCCTCCCGCGATTTCCTCCTTTTTTCTTGGTCGCTTTATCCATCCATCACGGTTGATCCCTTCAGCAAAAATGATCATTGATCATTGTACATACATGCCAACTACTTGGATCTCTTGTATATACAGTCAAATTATCGCAATAGCTCGGTCAATAAGGGTGTCCATCTTGGTCTATAAATAAAGCCTTCATCCTCCATTGACATTTGGTCACCATTACGGGTCTAGGAGCCCCGGTATTGAATCTAGTCGAGTTCCTCGTGACAGGAGGCACTTCTTCAAGGCCCCAGGAGGACGAGGTGCACCCACGGCCGCTAGCTCCGGCGACCCTGCTCCCTAAGCTCTCTCACGTATAAGAGTTGTTCTTATCATCCCTTTTAATCGCATTTAGCTGTAGATTTAACTTCAAGTTGTTAGTTTAGTTTATAGATAGATAAATTAATGTAATCCATCATTCATGTAGTTCGTCGGAGTCGAGCTCTGGCGAGCTCCTCTGCACGTGTTCACCAGCTCTCCGACCCCTTTTTCACCCTCACTCTCTTCCCCTCTCATTTCTTCACATCTTTCGCCCCTTAACATGCCTTACTACCTTTATGGAGCATGTGATTAGGTCTCCACCTCCGCCATTTCGCCAGAGACCTTTGCTCGCAACATCCTTTGCTCCACTCCACCCAACAAAGCCCCCCAGACCTTCCTTGTGTTGCGTTGAGTTAACTTTGCAGGTCTGGAGGCCAAAAGACTCCACTGAGAGTCGATTCTTGCAGTTGCAAGATACCTTGGTGCCCATTCCTTCGTCGACCTTGCTGGAGAGCTCCGGCAACCCTCCAGTCCCTTCGAGCCGTCCAGCCGATACGCGGTGGCCCCATGAATCTTTTTGTGCTGGTAGCAGCTCGCAGGGAGGTTAGATGCACGCGCACCACCAGATCGAAGCTCGGGGATGGGGAAGTTCTTCCCTGTTCTTTGAGTTGTCCTCTCTACCATCCGATCCTTGCCCGTTCGTCCAGAAGTGCAGCTGTCGTTGAATCGCGATGCACCTCAGCTGTCAATTACAAATCCAAGATCTAATCTCCACCATCAAAGTGAAGCGTCATCGCCCGTCCAGGAGTTGACACGTAGTAGCTTACTCACCACCGTTGGATCACGCCTAATGGTGTAAATTGCATATCTTCCCCCAACACTTTTGGTATTTATTTATTAATTCTGTAAATAAAGTGCAACGTGTAAAATAAAAGAACTTTTTGTAGAAAGGACCTGTGTTTATTTTAATTGCATTTTGGTCCAGTCCAGCTCAACTCACGTGTCGTCCTACGTGAGCTGGGAAAATTGCATTGTGACTCTTGTTACTGTTTATATTAGCATTTAGTCCAATAAAGTTATATGCACGTTGAAGGATATTGAGTATCCTTAAGCGCATCACGGAAGCGTGTCGATCGCATCGTATGCGATCGGGGCGACTAGTCGCACTAGTCGCTAGATGCAGCGGAAATTAAAATTTTTAAAACTAAAGATGAAACCACATGATCACGAGAACACTTCTCAGATCGTTTCATCAAACCATCAAGTATAAAGAATACCTCTTGAAGCGTGGTTGTGATCGCGAGATCCCAAAGTAGAGATCCTCCTGTCTTAAGTCCGATCCACGAAGAATGCACTTTCGGGCGCGATGATGAGTCACGTTCCTCCCCGCAATCCTCGATGAAGATCCAAGCATGGCTCCCCCGATTTCGTCAAACGAAATCCGTCGTCTTCCTTTAGAGTAAGAAACTCCAGAGAAGAAGGAGATCCTTGAGTCGTCGAAGAAGAAGCCGAGAGTCTCTCCTTTCTCAACACAAAGTGGACGGTAATCTTTTGGAGGAGAGAAAGAGAGAGGGCAAGAATATGAGAGAGAGAGAGAGTTGCAACCATTTACAACTCTTGATTATGTTGTACCTTGGAAGGCTACACTAGCCCTCCTTTTATATTAGTTTAGGATCCAATGGATCTCAATCCATGGGACACATGGATCCAACAGCCAGGCTTGGTCCATGTAAAATCAATGGCTATGATTGTTGTTGGTTAAAACCAACAACATTAATTTAAATTAAAATATGTTGCAACATTATCAACATAATTTAATTTAACTAATTAAGAGATAATGTGACAACAAAAAGGGAGTCAACCAACCACCCTAAATTATAGGGTTTTATTTTGTCTCCTTTTATTTTATCTTATTATTTCTTAATAAATTGCAATAACTATTATTGCAATAATATCCACCAAATTAATTCCAAATTAATTTGTGAATATTTCAATCATGCCATTGATCATTATGTGAATCATGTTCACAACCCAAACTAATTTGTAAATTGCATTTCCAATTAATTAATTAATGTGAATCCAATCCACAGTATTAATTAACAAATGCTATTTACATAAATTTTCTCTCTTCAATATATGTATTATAAATCATATTTATAATACACATATATTATGGATAGTATTATCCACATTCTCTAATCCTTGATAATTAAATCCCATTTAATTATCTTAGATAATAATTCTCACAATATGAATCATATTCATATTAAGCTTGATAATTAAATCTCATTTAATCATCAAGTTCTTCTTGCTTGGATATGGAATTCATCAAATGAATTATTCTTGAACTCCTTCAAGAATAATGTGCTTTCTCTGCAGATACTTGGAGATAAGGACAGGGCGATTGTATTGTTCCATGTATAGTGACTTGGATATTGAGATCTTATCTCAAATCCAGATCTTACGAACCTCCCACAGATGCTTGATTAAATCAAGACCGCAAATCCAATCTTCTCATTGGATCTAAATCTCATTCAAACCAATGTCCAACACTTGGACTAAGATCGGATTGCTTCTCTACTGAAAGGAGTCACTAAAATCCAGACCAGTTTCATCACTCCCTCGGAATGAAAGCGTCATGGATATACAATCGTTTATGATCACATCACCCTTCAGGTATTCCCAATACTTGTACATCCTGCATACTGGAAGACCCATGGTCAACCCGAAGATCAAGATCAATTTTACACTATCTTCTTCAGGGTTTGATCACTAAGTTTCTCATTTGATCATTGGGATTTGGTATCGATCATATATTTTCCAAAAGCATATATCATACCTAGGTCTTGATCATATAATTTCCAAAAGTATATATCAAACCTACAAATTCAGTCATGCTTCCAAAGCAAGACGACCGTGCACGGAATTTGATTCTTCCCAATATCTCATGAGTGAGCTCATGTCTTCCGGTTCAGTAATGAACCTGTATGATCCATTTGAGAGATCGTATTACTCATATGCCCTTACATGCACACCAGCACGCCGGTGTATAGACCTTGGTTAGGTCATCAACCTATTGGTCTGCCAAATGTACACACTCAGACATATAGTAACACATCTATCTCCAGTCAGAGGATGCGTTCCTATGCTGTGACAGCATTCAACATAGGACTTAGGTTATCTCGATCTCGTTAAGTCAACCCATTGACCTAACTAATCTGACACCTCCGAATCTCTATTCCTATGCAGAGGACCTACATCAAGAGGTCGGTCAGATATCAACCTATGTGAGAAAGGATTGCCATCTCCTACTCAGGCTGGAGATCACATCTTAACAATCATTTGACGGTGCTTGATGAGTCCTCAATCTAACTCTTTAGATATTCATCCAAGCACCAGCCTCTATGATTCAATAATTGAATCAACAGCTGTATGATCATTAAGATAGCCATGGTACATAACCCTAATTGTACAGAGGGACCTATTATGCAAATTATTTAATCTTCATTTCAAATCAGGGAATGATATTCGCAATAACATTTATTGCATAATGGCTCGCCGTGGGCTCACATGTCCAACAATCTCCCACTAGCCCAAAGAGCCATTAATGGGCTAATCATTTAAACCCACACTCATGTGACAATCATAGGCTATTTTAAAATAGCTAGGTAAGCCGATCAATCACTCTGTTCACAAAAGACTATGCCAAGTCCTTTTACGGCACTTGCATATCCCTAGGTAACAGTGCTCGCATCCAATGCGAATGTTGCATCTAATGCAACCAATACTCGATCTAGTCAAAGCAATTACAAAGTCCTTGACACTATTGCTCAATAATTATAACCAGTATTTCCATAATCCTTATCAGAATACCCTTATTCTTGGATATCACTATCTCTCAAGGTATCCTCAGTTAAGACCTTTTAGATCTCTATCTATAAAGTCTTAAGCTTTTGAAGATATGACTTTTGAGATCACTATCTCAAAAAATCTTGTCATCTATGAAGATTTTGTTATTACTGCAATCAAGTGTTTTCTCTCTCCATAATAGGATTAGTAACAGTTTACTACTCCCACTGCATGGCAGATATATGGCTTTTGTACACATCTAGCACACACTTAGCTCCTCATAACTGATGCACAAGTGCAAGCAGTTCTAGCATTCACTTCCTCAACTCTTTGAGGTGCTATCCCTTTAGATAGGTTTGTACCTAATCTTAAGGTAAGGAAGCCTTTCTTGGAATTTCCAAGTATGGAATATGTCCAAGGTGTACTACAAATGTGACAGTCCCAATACCCTCTTTTCTTTGCTTCTGAACAACTTCAGAACTAAGATCTAAGAGGTATTCTTGAGATCATATCTCAAGGTATGGAATAGCCAGTCTATAAAACACTTATTATCATCCTTATATCATTCCAAATGATTAGGATATTATCTACATTTAGCATGATGAATGCAATGGAACTCCCACTAAGCTTCATATGGTACATCAAGATTCTATCTGAAATCATAACATTTATGATTTCATCAAATCTGATGTCCCAACTACAAGAAGCTTATTTGAGCCCATAGATGGAGTTTCTTTAGCTTGCACACCTTGCTTTCCTCAACCATGAAGCCCTGGGGCTACTTCATGTGAATATCCTCAGAGAGGTATTCTTAGAGGAATGCAATCTTAACTTACATCTTGAAGATGCAATAGTCAAGTTGTGTAGCTAAGGTTATCAACATTCTGATGATTTTAAGCATGGTCACCGAAGAGCAAGTCTCATTGCAAGCAACGTCTTCTCTTCCGATGTGTAGCTTATGGCTACGAACCTAGCTTTGAAGGTCTCTACCTTCTCATCAGGTTCCCTCTTCTCTTGAAGATCCATTTACACCTTTATGGGTCTTACCCATATAGGTGGATCCTCGAGGGTCCATATACAACACTTGTATATGAAGTCTACTTTAGACTTTATTGCTAATATCCATCTTTCCATGTCATGATCTTCAGGAGATTCATCACATGAAGTCCGATCATTGTCAGACTTAACTGACACATTGAATACATCTTCAAACTCATTTGAAGAGGTATTAATGTTTCATCTTTAATTTTCCCTTTTAGTTTCCGATTTCAGGAGCCTCATTATCTTCTCAAGATCAAATGAGTTCCCACACTTCATTTTTATCTTGATTCTCAAGAGAGTCATCCTCCAAGAATCACATTCTCAGGGATGAGATCTTTTAAGAATCTCAAGGTCATAAAGCAGGTATCCAATACCATTCTTTATTTTCCTAATGAAGCAGCACTCTCAAGTGCTAGATTCCAGATTACATGCATGGAACCTTATTAAGGATATATATTGTAGTCTCTACTACACATATATACCGGGAAACTAAGGGATAATTATGCTAAAATTTATCATTGATCAAATCATGTCACACATGATCCAATTGTATCTCCCTATAACTCCATTGAGTTTAGGTGTGTCAGGAGGAGTGAGATAGAAATGGTATTCATATCTCCATAAGGTATTCTTTGAATTTTATCTAGCAGGTACAAGCTACCTAGGTTAGATCAAATTCATTTCATCGTTCTCCAAACTTTGGTTCTAAACCAAAATTGTGAAATCTTTGAACATTTCAAAGGTTTCTCAGGTGAAGAGAAGAAATCTCATATCATACATAACCATCAATAGATATCACATATCCATAATGTTCACTATGATATAGATGATCCACATACATCAATATGTATGAGATCCCGAATACCTCGGCATCTAACACCATTCTCAGAGAAGGGTGTATTGGACATTTTACTTTGAATACAATATTCACAAGTATGTAAGATTTGAAATTTTAGACATTCTAAAGTTTCATATCTTACTAGTCTATTGATCAAATCAACAGACAAATGTCCAAGGCTTGATGCCAGATCATTGTCAAATGATCTTCATCCTCCTATTGATCTTATAAGGTTTGATTTTCAGTATTAGAAATCTTAATGAACCATTCACTAATTTTCTAATTTTGTGGAGTCCACTATATGTTAGATGACTATCTGAAATATTTCCATCATAACTCTTTATGATAGTTCTATCTCAGAATTCATGTTTATTTCCAACATTTAGAAACAAACAATGGGGTATTCTAATATCTAGGTCATAGAGACATTCTCTAAGACTAAGGGCTCTCCCACTGAGAATATGAAGTCTATCTATCCAATAGAGATTGCTGCAACAATTACAGTAATATCCATGTAGATGACTACTAAACCTTAAGATCAAATTTCTAATCTTCTAATATATATGCAACCAATTGCAAATGTCATTAGAAGATTGGGATACAATTGTCAGACTTTATCTTATGAAATAATAAAGTCAGATTCAATGATTATATGTAGATTATTTTGATGCTCTATCTGAGTCCTTCACTAAGGATTTTAGATAGACTTGATAGTCATACTATCAACACATCAACATATTGCAGTATTGGCATCCATCCAACTCTTTGGATGTCATATGGAAGTCACAGAAGTAGGTCAACTCTTTGACTTTCCTTCTTACTCGGGTCCGACCCATGCTTCCACTGCACTCTCTTAATCTATAAACAACCATTGCTTAAGACTAAGGATCTCTTATGTTGAATTCTAAGGATTTCAATACAAGAGCATTTCAACATTTATACATGCTTCATTAAATTCATTCAAAATGATTATTATGAAGCTTCATGAATGACTTGAGTATAGATAGTAGAATGATGACACTCATCATATCTACATACATCTTAACTCTTAGAGACTTAGGTTCAGGTAGGTATTCAAACATTTTGAATACATCATCTCTTTCGAGCTACCATTCTGCATAATGCAGAGAACCATGTCATTCATGATTAAATGTCTAGAGCACATATGTATGCCAAAATATCTTCTTTTATTTTATAAGGATTATTTGACAATTACGATCACCATCGACATGTGACTTCTAAAGTACACTCGATGAAAGATCAAGAACATAGAGACATACAAACCCTAAGGTGATGTCTTATTGTCTTATTTAATTGTCAGTCCTCATTATGTTGAGGAAACTTGCACATTGCAACCACATACATTATGTGTCCAATTGCAAGAACAATATCTGGATCATGAGTCCAATCCATGATATTTTACTGGTTATCATTGAGTATAACATTGAGTGGGTTTAATGAAGGATTATCTGAAATAAGAAATTTGCAACAGTGTATATATATTATATATACATGTTTTACTTTGATTTAGGAATTTTTATATCAAAGTTGTCTTGCCTTGTCAACACTGAAAGTTCATTCCCTTAATTACTTTCAATGTAAGAGATATTCTTACCATTATATCTCTAGCAAGATCTGGGATCTCCTTTCGTATCTTTGTCGCATCCCAATAATATGAGAACTTACGACTCCAATAAAAAGAAGCGAGAACTCATTCCGCCTTGCAAGTCCAACTTGCATTCCCAATTCGGTCTTTAACACCCGGGGCCACCACCCCTAAGATGATGTTGACCCGTTGCTAATTGAACCAACCGTCAACAGGATTAGAACTCGCTATGCGCAATCCAATATCGCCCCAATAATATGAGGACTCGATATTGGGGTCACTACGCATACGGCCTTACTCTTTCGAGAAGCAAAGAGCCTGATCCAGATGCGCTTGCATATAGGATCTGTCACTTCGGACAGGCGTCTCCTACATACAATCCCTGGCGACGGAACCCTTCGCCTTGACGGGAGACCATGGATGTCACTTATGTGATCCTCCACCTCATATTCAAATTGTAATTAATTATCGTGAATCATATTCACATAATTAATTCTTCCAAGGGAAATACACATCTATTCATAATAGAGTGTTTATTGGAGATAATTAATTTAATCACATTAAATCAATCATCAATCCAAACATCAATCAACAAACATGTCTTTTACTTGAATAGTAGGTATATACTCAAAGTACGTATTATTCGAATTTTAATAATTAGAAAAATACACATTGTCTGTCTCCGGCATTATACAGTCCCTACCCGCTGTCATGGCCAGTACCGACGAGAGTGGGACGGACCACATACGTTGCAACCCGCTACCCCAATGCTCTCCGACTAGGCACCACATCCTCCTCGGGAAAGGATAATACCAGATAGACCATCATGTACTTTGAGATGTTCATCGGTTTTTCAACCGAAATTATACCATATAATATAAATCAAAACATTTTTGATTATAAGGAGATTTGCTAGACAAATCCCCAATCCTATTCAAGCAAAACGGTTTTTCATGTAAAACTTGTCCTACAACAATTGTAGGATAAACTATGGTTTTCATGAAAGCAAGGTTTGTTGATGAACCAATGATCAAGATCTAATATCTCATCATTGTGGTTAGGCAAGTGTCATTCAATGAAATAATTATATCTTTAAATATTTCACAAATATTTATCACTAATTATTCCAGAAAATTAACAATTAATTTTCATCATGATAATTGAATGACATATCACAAGGTTCAAGATCAAAATTGTTAATTTCCAGCGGTGACCCCCAATCACTAAAATTAACTTATCTTGATCAATTTAAATCCAAAAAATGCAAACTCAGTTTCCAAAGATTTCCTATTTGATTTATTAAAGAACCCAAGTGATAATTCATGCATTTCAAGGTGGATTAAAATCGTAATTATCTCATTAATCACGTTCAAATCCGCAGTTCCCGCAACAGTGAATATAGGCATATTCAAAAGACCATATCTTGAGCAAATGAAGTCCAAATTTAGTAAACTCAAGTCCTATGGTTTCCTTTTTAATGGGAAACAAAATCCAATTGAAAATTTCGTGTTTAAACATTTTAAACAGAGCCGAAAAATTCAATTTTACAGAGGTGCGAAAAATTGAAATGCAGTAAAATTTCGCAACCCTTTCAAGAACCAAATCGTCTAAGGTTTATGGATCATATCCAAAACCTTATTTGACCTATGGCTCTGATACCACTTGAAGGATATTGAGTATCCTTAAGCGTATCACGGAAGCGTGTCGATCGCATTGTACGCGATCGGGGCGACTAGTCGCACTAGTCGCTAGATGCAGCAGAAATTAAAATTTTTAAAACTAAAGATGAAACCACATGATCACGAGAACACTTCTCGGATCGTTTCATCAAACCATCAAGTATAAAGAATACCTCTTGAAGCGTGGTTGTGATCGCGAGATCCCAAAGTATAGATCCTCCTGTCTTAAGTCCGATCCACGAAGAATGCACTTGCGGGCGCGATGATGAGTCATGTTCCTCCCCGCAATCCTCGATGAAGATCCAAGCATGGCTCCCCCGATTTCGTCAAACGAAATCCGTCGTCTTCCTTTAGCGTAAGAAACTTCAGAGAAGAAGGAGATCCTTGAGTCGTCGAAGAAGAAGCCGAGAGTCTCTCCTTTCTCAACACAAAGTGGACGGCAATCTTTTGGAGGAGAGAAAGAGAGAGGGCGAGAATATGAGAGAGAGAGAGTTGCAACCATTTACAACTCTTGATTATGTTGTACCTTGGAAGGCTACACTAGCCCTCCTTTTATATTAGTTTAGGATCAAATGGATCTCAATCCATGGGACACATGGATCCAACAGCCAGGCTTGGTCCATGTAAAATCAATGGCTATGATTGTTGTTGGTTAAAACCAACAACATTAATTTAAATTAAAATATGTTGCAACATTATCAACATAATCTAATTTAACTAATTAAGAGATAATGTGACAACAAAAAGGGAGTCAACCAACCACCCTAAATTATAGGGTGTTATTTTGTCTCCTTTTATTTTATCTTATTATTTCTTAATAAATTGCAATAACTATTATTGCAATAATATCCACCAAATTAATTCCAAATTAATTTGTGAATATTTCAATCATGCCATTGATCATTATGTGAATCATGTTCACAACCCAAACTAATTTATAAATTGCATTTCCAATTAATTAATTAATGTGAATCCAATCCACACTATTAATTAACAAATGCTATTTACATAAATTTTCTCTCTTCAATATATGTATTATAAATCATATTTATAATACACATATATTATGGATAGTATTATCCACATTCTCTAATCCTTGATAATTAAATCCCATTTAATTATCTTAGATAATAATTCTCACAATATGAATCATATTCATATTAAGCTTGATAATTAAATCTCATTTAATCATCAAGTTCTTCTTGCTTGGATATGGAATTCATCAAATGAATTATTCTTGAACTCCTTCAAGAATAATGTGCTTTCTCCGCAGATACTTGGAGATAAGGACAGGGCGATTGTATTGTTCCATGTATAGTGACTTGGATATTGAGATCTTATCTCAAATCCAGATCTTATGAACCTCCCACAGATGCTTGATTAAATCAAGACCGCAAATCCAATCTTCTCATTGGATCTGAATCTCATTCAAACCAATGTCCAACACTTGGACTAAGATCGGATTGCTTCTCTACTGAAAGGAGTCACTAAAATCCAGAACTGTTTCATCATACCCTCGGAATGGAAGCGTCATGGATATACAATCGTTTATGATCACATCACCCTTCAGGTATTCCCAATACCTGTACATCCTACATACTGGAAGACCCATGGTCAACCCGAAGATCAAGATCAATTTTACACTGTCTTCTTCAGGGTTTGATCACTAAGTTTCTCATTTGATCATTGGGATTTGGTATCGATCATATACTTTCCAAAAGCATATATCATACCTAGGTCTTGATCATATACTTTCCAAAAGTATATATCAAACCTACAAATTCAGTCAAGCTTCCAATGCAAGACGACCGTGCATGGAATTTGATTCTTCCCAATATCTCATGAGTGAGCTCATGTCTTCCGGTTCAGTAATGAACCTGTATGATCCCTTTGAGAGATCGTATTACTCATATGCCCTTACATGCACACTAGCGCACCGGTGTATAGACCTTGGTTAGGTCATCAACCTATTGGTCTGCCAATTGTACACACTCAGACATATAGTAACACATCTGTCTCCGGTCAGAGGATGCGTGCCTTCAACATAGGACTTAGGTTATCTCGATCTCGATAAGTCAACCCATTGACCTAACTAATCTGACACCTCCGAATCTCTATTCCTATGCAGAGGACCTACATCAAGAGGTCGGTCAGATATCAGCCTATGTGAGAAAGGATTGCCATCTCCTACTCAGGCTGGAAATCACATCTTAACAATCATTTGACAATGCTTGATGAGTCCTCAATCTAACTCTTTAGATATTCATCCAAGCACCAGCCTCTATGATTCAATAATTGAATCAACAGCTGTATGATCATTAAGATAGTCATGGTACATAACCCTAATTGTACAGAGGGACCTATTATGCAAATTATTTATTCTTCATTTCAGATCAGGGAATGATATTCGCAATAACATTTATTGCATAATGGCTCGTCGTGGGCTCACATGTCCAACACACGTTGTGTTTTAAAAATTATCAGAAGCCCCTAGACTTTTGTATATTTTTATTTCGGTCCTTCCCAGACTGAGTCACGTGTAGTCCCACATGATAGTCATTTTGCACATTTTTCCTGGACGATTTTTGTAAGTTCAATAAAAGCGAATTAATATTGTATATTTTTGGCAAAATTACATATGTGCCCCTGATGTTTATTTCATTTGCAATTTTGCCCCAGCTAGGATAAATATTTTTATGATTTTCCTATATTTTTTAAATTTAGCTAATATGCTCCTAAAAATGCACAAAAATATGGTTAAATGCTTCATGCCACGTATATTTACCATTATTTTTATTTGACATTTTTTGCATTTATTTAATTATTAAAAATGAAATCACTTTTCTATTATTTAACTTATATAAAATACCAAAAAAATTCAAAATGTCTCCAAAAATTACAAATATATAGTATATTTTATCCTATTTTACCTATACTCCAAAAATCACTAAAAATGGAAAAACAAAATTCTAACAATCGAAAACTCAAAATCTTTTATAAAAATCTAAAAAATACTTTAAAAATCCAAGAAATATGTTTTACTATTTTATAATTTATTAATATAAATATTTATATATCAAAATTGATTTTGGTAATTTTGGAATTTATTTACTATTTTTAAAATCCAAATCAATTTTGGGTATTTTAATAACCCCTTATTTGAGATTTTTTACTTTAAAAATACATAAAAATTAGCAAAAATTCCAGAAAAATAAAAAATAGAAAAATATAAAAATCATAAGAATATTATATTTGATATATTTTGACTATTTTTACGTATTTATATATATCTTGTATCACTATATACTTTGTGTTGTATATATACACACATATACATAGATATATAGATATATATCTTATGTATTTAAATATAAAAAGAAATATAAAAATTGGAAAATATAAAAATAAAATACAAAAATATAAAATCAAAAAAATATAAAATATAAAATGTAAAACCCACAAAAAGAATATATGTTTATACATGATGAATGACTTGGTTGTACATAACTAACCATAGGCTACCTGTTTTGCTCTCTGTGGTTCGACCTCTACATGCTTGCTTACTATGCACCTTATAGTAGAGTAAAATAAATTTTAACTTCACTTGTGTTATTCATTGATTTTATTTATATTGTGGGTTAATTGTTGATCAATCAGGGTTTTTGTTTGGGGTCACTTCGACGATTGTCTGTCCGCCTTGTGGAATGATAAGACCTCTGCGAAAATCGTGGTTATCACTATATGCCAGTCCTTAGAGAGAGTATCATCTCTTTCTCAAATTAGAGATCATTTCTTGATAATCACTTGATGAAGTCGATTGTATCCTTAATTTAACTCTTTATATTTACAAACCTGCATCATCCTCTATGATCTTATTTTTAAATCAAAAGTTGTATGATATCAAGGTGGTCATGGTACACAAACATGATGGTACAAAAGGATCTATAAATACACACTTAATTATATTTTGTTGCGTATAAATAATTGGTTTGTAAGAACATTTTATTGCATAATGACTTGCCATGTGCTCACCTATCCAACCATAGTAGTCGTAAATGGTAGATGAAACAAACCCAAAAATATAGATATTTTATATTAGACTCTTCTAGTGTTTGTGACAGGTTTAAAAAGGTAGACGATGAGGATGGATCAAAGTTTGGAGGATGAGTGAATGTGAAGGCAGACATTGTGGAAGGATGCGAGTGTTGAGTGTCGAGCTAGAAATTTTGTGGGAGATAGTTGACCATGTCAACTATCTCAGGTCGAGGTGGATGCTAATTGAGCTCAAGGAGAGCCAATAAGAGGTGATTGTGGACTCAATCAAAAGGGACCACTGACCACGGGTCAATGACTGACCAAGTAATGGGATTAGTGAGTGGAGTAGGGGAAACGAGTGAGTGGCATGTGGCAAATGATCAAGTGGTTGACCGCCACATGTTAAAAAGGAAAACTAGACAAAGAAAAATAAAGGAAAACAAATCTAGATTTAAAAAATAAAATCTTCAAATGTGTACAACATGAAAGTCATAGATCTTGTTGAGATCTACAAGTTTCATGAAGAACTCAAGATAGAAAGAAAGAGATTTACACATAGATATTAAATTTAAAGGTATAAAAGAACAAATCTTATAATTTCATATTTTCCTATTTGTTTTTTTCCAAGTAAAGAATTAGATTAGTATTTTGGTAGTTTTTATTGTATATGTACATGGTGGATGCCATTTCATTCTTATCAAAGTTAATATGGGTTTATTAAAATGAGTGAAGTTATTGCTATATACATATATGTACATATATACACGTAAAGCTATATTTTTTTAGATTTTCATGGATCTTCTCCTATTTATTTGTCAATCGATTATGTTTGTCCGAGTCTCTAGAGTTAGGGGAAGTTCTTGGTCTTTATAACCTTAATATTTCTTATTTTTATTAGTCTGTACAAGTACATCCTTCTTGGTTTTCTCAGTAGCCTATTTTTGTATGAATTTTATCTTAATTATGTTATATTAACAATGCATATGCGAATTATAAGAATATGAAATAAACATAAATATGGGTGTTTTTAAACAATAAAATAATGTCTGAACAAAAAACTCCTCCGCAAATAGCAAAATAGTGAACAGTCCTGGCACAAAAAGATAAGGGGGGCACATATCATGATGTGGTTCCCGATGGGGAAGGGCACGATCTCAAAACTACACACCTTCGAGGTATATGGTATAAATTGGGAATGTAAAATGCCTTAGTTATGTGTCTTCTCTATCTAATGGTTGGCATAGATAAACTAGAATGAAGTTACCGTGTGGATCAGTTCGATCCATGTGGATCATAGATGATCGTTGATGATTATTGGATAGTTGCCATAATTTTATAACAGATGAAGTGATTAAAAGGAGTCAACCATTGGATCCAATAATATTTGGACATGCAACCTCTTGTCCTTTAGCAAAGGCACCGTTGTTGTGATGGTTGCTGCAAGGATCTCCGATGATAGGTGTGGATGCTCGATCACTCTCATGATCATCGATGGAGAAGGAACTTTGAACATAAGGCTAAAACTCAAGGTTAAGCTTTAGTTGGTGGTTTAGATGGGTGAACGATGCCTTCAACATGGATTGTGGATACATGAGCTACCTCCGATCACCGTGAGTGACCGAAGTGGTTGGAGTGCCATAGAGAAAAAAGAGAAGTGATTGACAATGTGAAAGATATGGATTAGGGTAGTGGAATCAGTGATCTGATGGGTTGAACAAAAAATATGATGGAGGAGCATAGGATTGGGTTGGTCGCACAAAGAAGAACAAAACAAGACATAAAGAAGAAGGTCTACTATACGAGGGGGTACTTGGGTGCAATGGCTAAAGAATGAACAACAATCAAGGGAGATGAATGTGCAGCGTCACTGATGAATCTCGTATTCATCATGCTAAAAACTCTCTATTAAAACCCCTGTCTTAATTAATCCAATAAAATCACCTTTAATTCTTTGATTTTATCATGTACTATATTGTATATAATTAACCCTTAATTATTTGTATTTAATTGCCTTATTTTTCTGTAATTATTTTATCACACAAAAACCCCTAAAAATTAGGTAGATAAGTTGTCTATAATTCACTGACCCTTAAAAAGATAAAAAAATACAAAAAAATCTCAAAGCCACAAACTTGGTGTTTTTATCCCCTTAAAAATACCCCCAAAAATAGCTTTTGTATAAATGACCTCTTTTGGCTTTTTGCCCAACATGAAAGTTGTAGATCTCGTCGAGACGAGCAACTTTCATGTTTTGACTTTTTCCAAATTCGGCCTCTAACTATTTCTTTTCTAATTTTCTTTGTTTTTATTTTTGAATTAATCTGATTGGGCCACGTGGCGCCCTCTGGGCCGCCCACGTGGCCTGCTTCATCACATGCCACCCGGCCCTCTCCTAGGCCGTTAGATCATTCCATCATCGCCCTCATCCTCACCGTCCACCACCGCTCTATTGTGAACCGTCAGATCTAACTCCAGATCTAATCCCAGCCACCCACTGGCGCCTATTCCTTAGCCGTCTGATCTCTCTATCATCCAACGCTCCACAACCCTCCACGTCGCTCCTCTATCTCAGCCGCTCGATCCGCGAATATCCAACGGTTCTCCACACTCCGCAGCCCTCACCGTTGGATCGACCCTCGCCCTTCATCCAGACCATTCTTTAGCGCCTTACCTCAGCCATCCGATCTTTTTATCATCCAACGCCTAAACTCGCGCCGCGTCATCCCTTCATCTCAGCCTCTGATCCCATTCTTATCCAACGGCTGATATTGATCCACGTTCCCCCTTTCTCCAGATCGTTGGATCCCCGCCTGATCTGATCACATCTGTCCACTAGCGCTTCGATCCTATCCATTGGATCAGATCTTAGATCTGATCCCATCCATCCGCCAACATCCTCCTTTTAGCCGTTGGATCTCACGATCCAACGGCCAAAAGGCCGTCTCCTACCTCCGAAGCCCCCGCTCCCAGGCGTTACAACCTTCGCGCATCCTCCGCCCCCTTCCAATTCTAGCCGTCGCTCCGGCCATCCCCTTAAGCTCGTAACGCCTCTCCTACATCACCCGTAGATCCACCTTCCTCGCGCAACCTCCATTACTCGCCCCCATTAACCCCATCGCCATTAAAACCCTCTCGAAACCCCCTGCTCCGCCCAGTAACCGTCGGACGCCTCCACCTATAAACAGCGCCCTCCGCCTTCGTTCGCCGACGTCCACCAATTCTTGGGTTTTCTCCTAGTCTCCTCCGCCCCTCCGGTGACAGCGGAGGGGCGGAACGTCGAGGTTAAGATGGAGTTTTCCTGGTGTAGACCGCGGCTTTCCCGCCGTGTATCGGTGGCCTCCGGTCACCAATTGAGCCCCGAGGCCCAGCTGACCTCGCCGGGCGAAGACCTGAGGTTCCCTTGAGCCTCAGCCCAAGCCATCCCCGCCGCCATTCGCCTTGCTCCGGCAAGGCAATTTTTTTCCGCATATCCTCCTAATTTTCCCTTGCATTCCACTATCGTTCACCATCCTCCGATTACTCGAACACCTCCATCATGTCCCTCAGATCCTCGCCGACCACTTCCCCTTTCTCCAGAACCCCCTCACGCTCCGACCACCTTCTTCGCCACCTCGCCGGAGAAGAAGATCCCGGGCCTCCATTCCAGTCACCCCACGGCCCCCAGCCCACTCACCGTTCACTCCACATGCACGCTTCGGCCTTGCTAACTCCTGCAGGCTTCACGTCTTCAATGGTCGGAGCCTGCATCTCCCCGCCGGTCTCGAGCTCCTCCTCCGACAACAACGCTTCGCCGAGTAGCTCCAGACCCCCTCGAAGCTTCGCCTGAGCTTCAGGACCATCGCCATGCCTACAGCGAACTCCCTCGACATTCAGATGCGACCTTGGCGCACGGCGGAGCTATTGGCAGGTCGCCGGAGCCCCGCCTCCTCAGGTGACCTGCGGAGGAGACTAAGGGTACAGTTGCCGTCCGATCTTTTCGATCGGACGGCTGTGATGATGACGCGTGGCTCGAACGAACCTCCAACCGAAGCTGTAGGCCCGGGTCCTACCGAGCCTGGAACCAAGCCTCTCTGTGCAGCCACGTATGTCCGAAGCGATGGCCCTCCCGAGCCTGGGCCTTCACGTGCCGCGCACGTGAGGCCTGGGCAAATTGCAGGATAGACCCGAAAAGATACGCTATTTACATTCAGGTCCCAAGGCACGTGTCCCCACGTGCGTGCTTGGGTAAATTACACGGAGACCCTCCAAGTTTTGAAAAATTGCAAATATGCCCCTGCGCGCAAATGGACAAATTGCAACCGGGCCCAGGCGGTTTTTGGTATTTGCATTTAGGTCCCTCTAGGGACCTAAATGTAATAATTATTCCTTTATTTTATTGCATTTTTATTACAATTATGCCCTTGCACTGTTTTTAGCATAACTTGAGCATCGTAGGTCCAAATTGCATGATTTTAGTGTCGTTTTGATCCTTATTTTGTCCTCTACATTCTAGCATATCTATTTATTCCATTTGGCACTGTTTTAATTTAAGTAATTTTTTATGTGAAAAATGGGACCATGCTCTACTTGTCTTGCTTGATTTGATGACCGATTTTTAATGATGTGTTCAAATGGGCTCTAATTTCATGCATATTAAAGAAAATATGCATGATGAATAAAATGTCAGAAATACCTACAATTATAACCTAAAATGAGAGCAACACAATATAGAATGAAATTAGAGCCCATTTGAACACATCATTAAAAATCGGTCATCAAATCAAGCAAGACAAGTAGAGTATGGTCCCATTTTTCACATAAAAAATTACTTAAATTAAAGCAGTGCCAAATGGAACAAATAGATATGCTAGAATGTAGAGGACAAAATAAGGATCAAACGACACTAAAATCATGCAATTTGGACCTACGATGCTCAAGTTATGCTAAAAATAGTGCAAGGGCATAATTGTAATAAAAATGCAATAAAATAAAGGAATAATTATTGCATTTAGGTACCTGGAGGGACCTAAATGCAAATACCAAAAACTGCCTGGGCCCGGTTGCAATTTGTCCATTTGCGCGCAGGGGCATATTTACAATTCTTCAAAACATGGAGGGCCTCCCTGTAATTTACCCAAGCACGCACGTGGGGCACGTGCCTGGGGACCTGAATGTAAATAGCGTATCTTTTCGGGTCTATCCTGCAATTTGCCCAGGCCTCACGTGCGCGGCACGTGAAGGCCCAGGCTCGGGAGGGCCATCAGCTTCGGACATACGTGGCGGCACAGAGAGGCTTGGTTCCAGGCTCGGTAGGACCCGGGCCTGCAGCTTCGGTTGGAGGTTCGTTCGATCCACGCGTCATCATCACAGCCGTCCGATCGAAACGATCGGACGGCAACTGTACCCTTAGTCTCCTCCGCAGGTCACCGGAGGAGGCGGGGCTCCGACGACCTGCCAATAGCTCCGCCGTGCGCCAAGGTCGCATCTGAATGTCGAGGGAGTTCGCTGTAGGCATGGCGATGGTCCTGAAGCTCAGGCGAAGCTCCGAGGGTGTCTGGAGCTGCTCGGCGAAGCGTTGTTGTCGGAGGAGGAGCTCGAGAGCGGCGGGGAGATGCAGGCTCCAACCATTGAAGACGTGAAGCCTGTAGGAGTTAGCAAGGCCGAAGCGTGCATGTGGAGTGAACGGTGAGTGGGCTGGGGGCCATGGGGTGACTGGAATGGAGGCCCGGGATCTTCTTCTCCGGCGAGGTGGCGAAGAAGGTGGTCGGAGCGTGAGGGGGTTCTGGAGAAAGGGGAAGTGGTCGGCGAGGATCGGAGGGATATGGTGGAGGTGTTCGAGTAATCGGAGGATGGTGAACGATAGTGGAATGCAAGGGAAAATTAGGAGGATATGCGGAAAAAAATTGCCTTGCCGGAGCAAGGCGAATGGTGACGGGGATGGCTTGGGCTGAGGCTCAAGGGAGCCTCGGGTCTTCGCCCGGCGAGGTCAGCCGGGCCTCGGGGCTCAATTGGTGACCGGAGGCCACCGATACACGGCGGGAAAGCCGCGGGTCTACACCAGGAAAACTCCATCTTAACCTCGGCGTTCCGCCCCTCCGCTGTCACCGGAGGGGCGGAGGAGACTAGGAGCAAACCCAAGAATTGGTGGACGTCGGCGAACGAAGGCGGAGGGCGCTGTTTATAGGTGGAGGCGTCCGGCGGTTACTGGGCGGAGCAGGGGGTTTCGAGAGGGTTTTAATGGTGATGGGGTTAATGGGGGCGAGTAATGGAGGTTGTGCGAGGAAGGTGGATCTACGGGTGATGTAGGAGAGGCGTTACGAGCTTAAGGGGATGGCCGGAGCGACGGCTAGAATTGGAAGGGGGCGGAGGATGCGCGAAGGTTGTAACGCCTGGGAGCGGGGGCTTCGGAGGTAGGAGACGGCCTTTTGGCCATTGGATCGTGAGATCCAACGGCTAAAAGGAGGATGTTGGCGGATGGATGGGATCAGATCTAAGATCTGATCCAATGGATAGGATCGAAGCGCTAGTGGACAGATGTGATCAGATCAGGAGGGGATCCAACGGTCTGGAGAAAGGGGGAACGTGGATCAATATCAGCCGTTGGATAAGAATGGGATCAGAGGCTGAGATGAAGGGGTGACGTGGCGCGAGTTTAGGCGTTGGATGATAAAAAGATCGGATGGCTGAGGTAAGGCGCTAAAGAATGGTCTGGATGAAGGGCGAGGGTCGATCCAACGGTGAGGGATGCGGGGTGTGGAGAACCGTTGGATGTTCGCGGATCGAGCGACTGAGATAGAGGAGCGACGTGGAGGGTTGTGGAGCGTTGGATGATAGAGAGATCAGACGGCTAAGGAATAGGTGCCAGTGGGTGGCTGGGATTAGATCTGGAGTTAGATCTGACGGTTCACAATAGAGCGGTGGTGGACGCTGAGGATGAGGGCGATGATGGAATGATCTAGCGGCCCAGGAGAGGGCCGGGTGGCAGGTGATGAAGCGGGCCACGTGGGCGGCCCAGAGGGCGCCACGTGGCCCAATCAGATTAATTCAAAAATAAAAACAAAAAAAATTAGAAAAGAAATAGTTAGAGGCCGAATTTGGAAAAAGTTAAAACATGAAAGTTGCTCGTCTCGATGAGATCTACAACTTTTATGTTGGGCAAAAAGCCAAAAGAGGTCATTTATACAAAAGCTCTTTTTGAGGGTATTTTTAAGGGGATAAAAACACCAAGTTTGTGGCTTTGAGATTTTTTTTGTATTTTTTTATCTCTTTAAGGGTCACTAATTATAGACAACTTATCTACCTAATTTTTAGGGGTTTTTGAGTGATAAAATAATTACAGAAAAATAAGGCAATTAAATACAAATAATTAAGGGTTAATTATATACAATATAGTACATGATAAAATCAAAGAATTAAAGGTGATTTTATTGGATTAATTAAGACAAGGGTTTTAATAGAGAGTTTTTAGCATGATGAATACGAGATTCATCAGTCACCTGGTGGTGCCTGGCTCCAAGGATCGTGGTTGAAGTCTCTTTGATGTGCAGGTAATGATACATAGAAGCATGGTAGCAAAGATGGATACTACATGAGATTTAATCCTCATGGATCTTTCCTAATCGACACAATCATCGTGGCTCGTCGAACTTCAAGGAGTTGTCATCTCCCACTGGCAATTGGAGTTGGGACTCGATATCAAGAAATGGCTGATGTAATATAAATGTTGGGGCTTTGGTGGGTGTTATGCGGAATAGTTTTTTAGGAGTGACCCACGATTGAGGTCGCAAGGAGATGGTTAGTAAGCTATGGGGAAGAGAGCTCTAGGCATATGGTGTCAATAACCAGATAAAGGAGAGATTGTGGTTGGTGGGTTTCACTAAAGAAGAAAGTTGCAGTACAAAAGGATAAGTTGATCTAATGTCTACTTACAAAAGAAGGGGAAAGGTGGTGTGGACAGGTTTTGGCTAACGGGTGTGGCTGTTAATTTATAGGAGGAGAGAGAGCGGAAGAGAGAGGGGTTGGTCAATAGGATAAAGTGACTTGCCAAATGGCAGTTCGTGATTGAGCATATATACTAAAGATTTAAAAAAGTATAATAATTACAAAAAATATTTCAAATAAAATACTCAAAACATAAAATCAGGGTTTAAAAACTGAATCGAGCCGGCCGGTCGGATCGGTTGGATCGGGAACCGACCCCGATCCGGTCGGTTCGGCCGGTTTTGTGTAATAAATTTAAAAAAAAAAGAAAATAAAAAATCAGGTCAGACTGGTGGTCGGACCGGGTTGACCCGGGTGGATGGATCGAGTTGACCCGGAATGACCCGATTTTGATGGTTTAGTATATTTTAAAAAAATAAAGGTCTAAATAATGATTTAATAGGAGTTTTATCACTTGTACCCTTCTTAAGTTCTGCGATTTCAGGTATATCCCTCTCTTTTTAGGAATATAACTTGTACCACTACTTTCTTGGAGTAATTTTCTAGAAGCAATTATAAATAAATTATTACAATATTATATTCATATATAATGCTAGAAAATGTAACCACCTTTTGTAGAGTTTTATTCAAAATAGACAATCATGTTTTTCTGTTGAAAGATTTGACAATTTAAATGATTATTTCATTGATATATAAATACATATTTACATATATGTATTCGATTTTATTGATTCAAAAAATCGGTTCGACCGGTCGGACCAGTAAATTAAGCCCGATCCGATTTTTTCCGAGTCGATAGGAATGATAATGTCATGCAGACATCATTACCGGTGCGACCCGATTTGACCAAATCGAAGACTAACCGGTTCATTTTTTGGTCTGGTTTTTAAACCTTGCAGAAAATTGCTTGAAAAATGAGATAAAAATGTTTGCAAAAGGAAGTTTTCGCAAAAGATCTTTATATAGAAAGATATAACTTTAATTCCATTTTTATAAGTATTTTATACTTGATTTTTGAAAAAAAATCTATTTAAATTGTATTTTCTTGTTAATAACAATGCCATGTTATATTTTATAAAAATAGCATATACTATTAGATACTCAATTTTTTTTATAAATTTTTTACTTTGTGAAATAAAAAACTAAAACAAAAAAAGATAGTTCATAGGTCCAAAAATACTTGTGAATGAGTTCCTTATTTTCTCATCTTTTTGATTTCGTAATTTTTATGTGGTTTCATATTGTTATATAAAAATAAAATATGCAAGGAATAAAGTAAAGTTAAAACCAAATGAGAATTACATAGAGTATAATTTATAGAAAATGTACAAGAATCAAACACAATTGTACAATTGTTTTCGGAACTAACTTTTTGCAAATGAACTTATCTCAACCTCTAAGTAGTTTTATAATTTAAAGCATTTAATTTGATGAGATTTAAAGGTGAGTTTGGTCCATTTGGAATTCATATGCTCTAAGATATAAATCCAAAATGCTAACATATTGGAAAAGTGAACCAAATTCATTTGTTACTTGTGATAAGGTGGTATTTTTGTTATATTCTTACATTTTTCTATATATATATTATCGAATTAATACAAAAGAAATCAAGTCATTCGGAGTTGTATAAAAATAGAGATAAAAGTTTGAAGTTTGTGTATATAAGTATACATGTTTTTATTTTTTATACATAAAGCAACGCCTTTCTGCAGGTTTCCTTATTTTCCTACTTCTTATCGAGTCGATGGAGGCCTACAACTTTTTTCTTCGGAAGAGTGTTAGAAATAAACCTTACAAGCTTATTTCGTCTAATTTCTTTGGCTAGCATACAATATGTCCTCCTGTTAATTATTTTAGATTTTTTCTTTTGCATATAATTATGATTCTTGTTCACAGATATAAAATTTTAATAATGATGTATTTAGCATGCATGAATGTGTTTTTCAGTTCTTAGGTGGATGGAACTTGAATTCATCAACAAGTGTTAGAAAGAGGAGGGATGATTTCTGAAATGACTTGGCTAGTGGAACAAATGAATTAAAGAAGTCTTCAATTCAAGAGACTTGAAGTCATTTTTCCAAGCTGTATACTAGTTTGAAGAAAGATCTCCCTCTTCAATGTGTAGCTCTGGAGTATATGATAATTATTTAATCCCAATACCTTGAATCGGTGAATTTTCTTCTAAAATATCTAACCATTTTAAAAAACTTTACTTTATTGGCGGGATAAAGATGAATTGATTTTGACAATCAAGCAAAAAGGTTTAATATTTCTATTCATTACAACTATAAATTATTCAAGATATTCTTGACTATACATCCATAAATACATAAACGTGAATCTCATCCAACAAGAGGTTAGTTGTCGTTCATTCCCAATGTAAACGGACGTTAATTTTGGGACATAATGGGAATTAAGTTAAAAATAAAGACTGAAAAAATCATTTTATCATCCTTTTTTCCTCCTTCCCCATCCTTTTCCTCTTCTTCCTTTTCTCTTCCTTCTCCCTAGCCTCTTGCTCCTATACATCTCCTCCCCCGACCCCAGATGCGCCCTCCACCCCGAGCTCCTTCCCCTGCCCTCGCATTGCCTCCCCTCTGCCCGAGCGCCTCCCCCCTGCCCAAGCCTCCACCCCCTGTCCCTAGGTCGGAACCCCTGCACCGAGCTTCTCCCCCTGCCCCTGCCATCCCCGTGCCTCCGCGCCTCCCCCTCCCCCTCCTCCTGCCGCCCCCGCGCCTCCCCCTCCACATGTGTCTCCTCCTGCCCTGCCTCCTCCCCTCGCCCCATGTTACACCCTGCCCCCGCGCCCTTGCGCCTCCCCCTCCTCCCGTCACGCCCATGCGCCTCCCCCTCACTGTTCCCGACGCGCCCCTGCGCCTCCCCCTCCCCCTGGTCCCGCCGCCCCCGCTCCTCCCCCTGCTTCCGCCACCCCCTGCGCCTCCCCCTGTCCCTGTGCCCATGCGTCTCCCCCTCCCCCTGCTCCCACTGCCCCCTGCCCTACCTCCTCCCCTCGCTCCCAGCCCCCTGCCCCCACGCCCCCATGCCTCCCCTTCCCCCTGCTCCCGCCGCCCCCAGGTCACCCCCATACCTGGAGAGGAAGGGGATGAAGGAGGAGGTGTGATGGAGGAGAAGGAGCAAGGCGGCTGAAACCGGAGGGCTTTTAGTATTTGTTAAGCTAAGATAAATTTTTGATTGATTGATTCATGAAAATTCAACCAAAAATTCAATAAAATTCACCGTTTGATCCGTAATAAGTGATATATCCGTGAAAATACAAAAATTTTAGAGATTTGATGGATGCATGAAGGTGTAACTAAGAGAGAGGAAATACGAAGAGAAAGGAAGAAGAACAAATGGAGGAGGAGGAGGAAGAAGAAGAAGAAGAAGAAAGAGTCTAGACAGATATACCGCTCTTAACTGCACCATGATTTGAAAAAATCATGGTTAAGTCAACTCATTGGCGGTTAAACTAACGGAGGGGCACAAGTGATAGAACAGCAAGACGTCGGGGCACAACTGATATTCCCAAAACGGGAAGGGCATAACTGAAATTGCAAGATCTAGGAGGGGCACAACAGATAAAAACCCTAAAATTATAATAATTATGTTTTTAGCATGCATGAATGTGTTTCTTCACTTCTTAGGTGGATGGAACTTGGATTCATCAACAAGTGTTAGAAAGAGGAGGGATTATGAGAAACAGAGATTATGTCGGCCTCCATCTAAATAATCATTTTTAATGATCGTAAGATTTTTGAAATCGATCACATCTGGATGGAGGTCGTAGGAGTCTCTGTTTCGTACGAAATTCGAATGACATAATATATAGATACTATAATGAAAATAAAAACATATGAAGAAAATGCGACAGAGGAAGTCAGTTAGCTCCCAAGGGGAAACAACATTTTACCCTTGAAAAAATAGGTTTTATCAGTTGTGCCTTTTTGAGATATATCCCTCCTTTTTTGGAATATCAGTTATGCACCTTCCTTCTTGCAAAATTCACAGTTCTGGCCTTTATATACCTTAACAGAAGGGCAGAACTGTAAATTTTGCAAGAAGGTAAGGACACAACTGATATTTCAAAAGAAAAAGAGATATAATTGATATTGCAATATATTAGAGGGGGCACAACTATTGAAAACCAGGTCCATTCCCAACCAATTATTTATTTGGATTAAAGACAAACTAGCCGTTTACAAACTAGTCCGACCCATTAAGATTTGGGCCGGGAGCCAACCCACTCGGAGGAGGAGGATTGCGCGCGCTTACCAACAGAGGCGCTCTGATTCGTTCGCGTCAGTCGTTCCATTTCAGTTTGTTCCGAAGAGCAGAGGAGAAGCCCTAAACCCTACTCCCTTCGTCTTCCTCGCCCAATGGCCTCGACGGGCGTTCTCCACCATCCCCCCGCGCTGGCCGACGTCAGGGAGCCCTTCCTCGAGATGGACCCCACGGGGCGCTACGGCCGCTACGGCGACCTCCTCGGCGTGGGCGGAGTCAAGAAGGTCTACAGGGCCTTCGACCTTCTCGACGGAGTCGAAGTCGCTTGGAATCAAGTCCTCATCCGCTGGCTCTTCCACATTCCCTTGGCCGCCGACGGCCTCTTCACGGAGCTCGAGCTCCTCCGCTCCCTCCGCCACCCCAACATCCTCGCCCTTCGCCATGCCTGGAAGGACATCCCCAACGGCTCCGTCAATTTCATCACGGAGCTCTGCACTTCCGGAGACCTCCGCAGCTACCGCCGCCTCCATCGCAGCGCATCCCTCAAGGCCATGAAGAGGTGGGCGAGGCAGATACTGGAAGGCATCCATGTCCTCCACACCCGCAGCCCTACCCACGTCGTGATCCACCGGGACCTCAATTGCAGCAACGTGTTCATCAACGGCTACACCGGGGAGGTCAAGATCGGGGGACCTTGGGTCGGCCGCAGTGGTGAGGAGGGGGCACGTGGCGCACGCCGTGGTGGGGACACCCGAGTTCATGGCACCCGAGATATACCAGGAAGAGTACACGGAGAAGGTGGACGTGTATGCGTTCGGTATGTGCGTGCTGGAGCTGGCAACGATAGAGGTGCCCTACAAGGAGTGCGATTCCTTGGCTGCTGTGTTCAATAAGGTGGCTGCCGGCGAGAAGCCTGAAGGTCTCGGTAAGGTGATGTGCCCCGAGGTGAAGATGCTGATAGAAAGGTGCCTTGCGCCTGCCGATGAGCGGCCAACCGCGGCGGAGCTTCTGGAGGATCCCATCTTCCATGGAGTCCAGTGGACGGCTGAGGTCTGAGATTGCTGAGATGTACAGGCGGAATTCCTTTGCAGCTGCTTCAGAAAGCCGGTGCTTTGATTAGCTTTATTTCTGGTTGGCTGTATTATTTTTTAAATAAAAGCCGGAATGTTGCCGGTCTCCATCTTCATTCCAGAGTGTAAATTTTCTTTATAACGAAGATCAGGCCTTCTGCAATCATGATTTCTTACTTCAAGTGATGAGAATCGTTCTATTTTTATTTTTGTTCTACTTAGTTCAGTTCAGTGATGGACTTGCATCCAATGTGATCAGGGGCCACTGAGATAAGTTGTAAGTGACAGGAAAATAAATATCCAATAGGATAGCTATTGGACATCTAATATCCATGTCATGTGTACCCGATTCTAAACATTTAAAAAGAGGGCCTTGGACTCTTTTTATTCCTCTGTGTCATTTTCCTGACAGATCTCTCCTATGGAAGATCTCTCCAGTCGGGAAAAAAAAGGGGGGAAATGTAATTTTCTATAGAGTTAGACACCTCAACATTTACACCTTATTACTATACATATCGAGTGTTCCCTCCTTTTTTTTGCTTAAGTGAGATGAATTATCCTCCTAAAGGCTTCATAAAGTAGCGTGCAAAATTAAAGTCCTTCACGATTAAATGGATCAATAAATGGTGACCTGACTAAGAAGGACCATGATTCTTGACTAATTTGAATCCGTATGGAACTTAATAATATATCTCAAAATCGAAATTAGGAACAAAGTCACTTAAAAACCCATCAGGGCCTTAAAGTTGAAGGTCCTAATCCCTGTAAACAAAGAAGAAAATATTGAAGAATGACACTTGGATATAGAGAGATGAGTGGCATCTATGTTTTTTAAAGGATAATTGTATCAATATCGTAGTAATTTGTGCGCATTGTCGTTAATTGTGCTGGCCTTGTGATCGCCTCTTGTACTGTTGGCCACTTGCTTTTGGTTTGCAACTATAAACTTTGTTAACTCCTCTGTGGCATGATGAATGAACTCATTTTATCATTTTTTCCAAAAAAAAAGCATTGTTGTTAATCTAAGATCTCGAGTTCAACTTATTCAGAGTGCCTTACATACATCCCTTAGATTTGATTTATCAGAGAAATCTACATACATTCCTTATGTTTGATTTATGAGAGAAAGCCAATGTATACAAGGTAATATGAATCGGAGTCTGTAAATGTTACGACTTTTGGATGTTAAATTAGCATCATTAGTTTTTAATAAAATGTATCATCCAATCCAATCAGTAAGTTCTTAAACCAACATTAGACTGTAAACTAAACTTATGTCAATGGGGTGCCATACTAGAGCTTTCAAATAACACTAGATTTGTCTCGAAGGAAAAGAAAACAACTTTCAAAAGTATTTTATTATTCCTAACATAGTATCCAATGTCATTATGCGTGTGTTTAATAATCCACGAATAAGATTTATAGTTGATAGAATAAAGATTACAACTCAATTGAAAGATTGCAAATTTTGAGTACTTTTGACGTCTAAAAAATATTAATATGTAAATTTAAATGTATTTTTAAGTGCATTCCACTATATATAAGGAAATTTTAAATTTTATGTGTGTTCCTTTTTAACATGATCAATGAATCCAATCTATGTTGACATATCATAAATTTGGCATTAGTAAAAAATATATATTTTTTACTAATTGAAAGAACATTTTAAGTTATATGAAGAGGTTGTTTATTTTTATTATATTTGACTTCCAACAATACCTAAGATGTATATTTACACATTGGTTAGATCCTTGGAAGAATATCTCAAAATCTAAATAATGGGGGATAAGAAACTAAGTCAAGAAAATATTATTCTTCTACTATGATCATTTCACAAACTTACATATCATATATAATTCGATTTTCATTTCAATTGAACTACCAAATATCATCACTTTGAGAATGCATTTGAAAGTTATGTGTTATAATAAAATTTATACAAACTTTCGATTTATTTAATCCATATTTACATGGCCATATGTGTTTTGTTTCTCCATAAGAAGATTCCGTTATTCTGCACCCATTTTTTTTCATTCCTACTATACATTCCAATTCAATGGATATAGCCAGATTGTTGAATAAATTACAATAATAATAAATTCTTTTTTATATTAAGCAGGGTCGGCTGTATAAATTCTTTGAATAAATTTACGTGAACTCTTTGAATAAATTACTACAACAAAATAATCAAAGGATAGCGATCCTCTTTTTTAATTGTTACTTTTTAAATTGTTACTATAGTTCTGGAAGTGAAGGTGTGTGAATTCATTTATAATATTCTACATCAAATTTTAGAGGAATGCAAATTCTCACCAGAACTGTTGAAATTCCCGTTTCAATCGGTTCCTTATGTCCAATTAATTGACGTGACTTGTCCATGACTTATAAATGAAAATGATACGTAGTGATTTCACCATCACCATGGGGATTTTTTTAGATTCACAATAAATGCGACTAGTCGATCCTATCGCATACGATGTGATCCTCACGCTTCGATGATGCGCTTAAGGATATTTCCATATTTTCCAAGTGGTATCAGATCCTTAGGAGGTTTCAGATATAATCCATAAACGTAGGACGACTTGGGTTCATCCAAAACTCGTCCTCCTAGAAGCTTAATTACTTAATTACTGCATACATTGTAGGATCTAGGTCAATTGGTCAAAAGTAGTTGAAATGAGGCATTTTCTTCCCAAGCATTGCAACCAATTTTGAAACAACCAAATAAATGACTAGTTAGCCATGTCGACAATTAATGTACATCAAAATAAAGAAGATTGACTATGATGATTTATAAACTTGACCAGTGATGCGCGCGCTCCTCTTTTCCTTGTAAGATTTAAGCTTCCAAAACTTTCTTCAACCTTAATTTGGGCATATGATATATCCTCCCTGCTTCCCATATGGTCATGAGGGGTAGACCTAGGAGCAACTACTATGATAAATATCAGACTTTTTTCTCAATACTTACAAGAATCGTTATCGTGCATCAAGTATAGCTTTGCACCTTTTACAGGAAGCTGAAGGTCGGATGATATCAACAGGTAAGTCTGAGAATCCTAGCACTCAGTCTTTTTCTCTACTCTTTTTGTGTCCTGGTTCTGGTCTCAGTCGATGGGAGAATCACGTTTGTATATGTGTTTTTATGTGTTTAATGTTATTTAAGTTAGTCAGCTCTAACCCATATCCAATCATTTTCAACTCACCTATATAAAAACCTCTCTATATTTCTTCTCATTTATTTACTGATTCAGATTCAATTGTCATTTTGTATCTTTAACATATATATAATTTTAATCCAACAAAGATAAACCATCTTATTAATATATCTTTGTGATATTCCTTAACATGTGTTGCATATATTTGTTGTACTAACACTGGATTCACACGTTATGCATTACCTACACACTAAATGTCAGTGTGTCATGCATCTTCTATGTCAATCATTCGATTATATCTCTAGCTTCATCAAATAATTTATGCCCTTAGTTGCTTTAGCATGAACTCTATATTGTGTGTGTGCATGGAGTTTATGTATAACTTACTTTTATCATCTTTTCGTACGAAGATATTGTGTAAATGATTAATTTTAGAATGATTTTATATCGGATATATGGATGCATGTTAGGTACATGGATACCCGATAGGTATACGGACATCCGCTTAGAATTGCCCATGTAATAAATGGATGAGTTTGGGTAGACATTTTATAAGTGGTATGAGTTTGGAAATACTAATACCCATCCCGAACTCGACCCACTACCATCCCTAGTTGTATTTGGCGAATAGCTACAAGATTGGGCTACATGAGGAGCTCAGGGCATGGCAAAGCAAAGAGGAGGTTGGATGTTACAAACATGTGGGAAGCTCCACCAATGTCCCACAATCAACCTAGGTGAGATGAAGAGGTAAACCCGTGATGCAAAGATTAAATGAGGAGCTATTCATGGTGAGGAGTGGGTGGAAGTGGTGTATGCTTGAAGGAAAAAAGTTGGGGCTTGGAGGAGAAAAGAGAAAGGGTTGTCATTTGTAAACCAATTCACTTTCAACAATGAATATGCAGTTTCGTTAACAGATTCGGTGTCTTGGTAGTCGTATGGATAGGAAGTATCCTACAGGATTACAACGTAGAGTTTACACATTTTAGAGGATGTTGATATAACATCATATAACCAGATGCATTTTTTCCTATGTTAAAAAGTCTACATGATCCTCTCAGCATGCCATCTTTTGAGGAGCATATATCGTTCTATGTTGGAAAATAAATATTTAGAGCAGATAAAATTCATCTGGACTAGAATCAAACTGAACATGATTTGAATCTCTACAGAAACAAGGAACTCAACATTCACATGAAAAGGAAATCACGTCCTTGGACATTAAGGTAGCCTCGAAAGGGAGAGAAATATTTCCAAAAACACTAGCTCCTAAATTAATGCGTCCAATAAAATTGGCTCATGGACCATTAAACTGCCCATGGGAACAAATACAGTGATACACAATACGCTTGAGATTTGATATAAAGTAACAATAGTAGCGCATATTGACTTCTGGTCATTCTTTGTTCTCCAATGGAAATCTATGGCAATTTCAGGAAGAAACCTGATTGCATCTTTTGCATTGTACACGATGCAGAATCAATGCAAGAGAATGACTCTTTCGCCTTATCGTTGTAGTCAAAAGCACAAGCAGGGTTCAGGAAACTAAGCTGAAAACCTTGCCTATGCAGAGCTTACTGGTGGACTGCAACAGCAATTTAGTCTCATCATCCGGATCCACGTTATCTTTTTTCATCCGCTCCAAGATGATAAGTGGCATCTTCCCAGCTTTTTCATATGTCCTGAGCAATGAATTATAAATTGGAGTTGTTACATAGCCAGCTTTCCTAAGCAAGAGCAGGAACTGTTCTGCAGTCTCAATGTCACCCAGCATCTCAAGTTTGTCAAAAACAGCTCTCACGAGGTTGTAATCAGGCTTCCATTTCTTGAGTGAAGCAAAGGCTTTCCTCAAGCAATGCAGAACATCGTCCAATTTATTTTGCGCCAAGTAGCCCAAGGCCATTGTTTCCCAAGTGCTGTAGTTGGACCTTATTCCTTTTCCCTCGGTCTCCTTGATGAAATTCTCCGCCTTGTCCATCATGCCATTCCGTGTGTATCCTGACAGAAGCAGGTTGGGAACACTTATGTCTTTTGTTCCAGTAACTGACTCCCATTCGCTGTAGATGATCTCTGCTCTTTCAAGGTCCCCCACTTTCACGAGACATGCTATCATACTAGAGTATTCTGGTTCCATCATTTTCTTGAATGTTGATTTCATGTCATCCCATATCCTGTTCAAGTCGTCTTTGTCGGATAGGTTGGCATGATGCGTCAACAAGGAGCAGTAAGCCTTGCGTTCTTCCTTGGACACCAATTCTTCCATTTCCATGAGTGATTTCCTGGCCCTCCCTGGCATGCCATTTCCAATGTATAATTTAGTAATTATGCTGTACGTGATCCAATCTGGAGGTACATTTCTCTGGTGCATCTCGACAAAAAATTTCTCTGCACCTTTCAAGTCATTGCTTGCAGAGCATGCCGTAAGCAATAGGTTGTATGTGACAACATCGGGCAGCACATTCTTCTTTAATTCCTCCATTATTTTGGGTATCTTATCCAGCAAACCATTTGTTAGGTAGAGGTTTATCATATGGTTGTAGGGTAAACAACAAGTTAGTAATCTACGGTCAATCATTGCTTCCATCAAAGATTCGGCTTTCGAGAGCATATTGTTCCGCACATAAGCATAGAGGAGAGAAGTGTAGGTTGATTGATTTTTCGCTTGTTCAGGAAGATCTTCAAAGAACTTCTCGGCACTCGTCAAGCCACGCACTTTAGCTATTAAGTCCAAGTGGACAGCATAATCTCCAGGCTGAAGATGAAAGTCCGTTTGAGTAGCCATCCATTCGCACACCTGCAGTAATAGTTTTAGTATTTAAGGATAGACTGAACTCAATTAAATTCAAAAATTAATGAAAAATGCTTTAGAAAAATGAAAGGCGTCTTGAAATGGTGAGTGCATTGGATGTTGTAAAGAGTTTATTTTATTCTAAGAACCTTTCCGTTTAATCCTTATTCTTTATGGTTCTCTTCAGTAGCTATTTCTTCGATTTTCTCTATATAAGAGACCGTAGGGTTGCTTGCTTCAATTGAAGTAATCCATCGTATTTTTCTATACAGTACATAGGACCGGTTCTAGACCATGGTTCTGTTCCTCTTTTATGATCATAACCCTAAATCCTCTCTAGCCTTGTTGTTGCCCCGCTAGGGCTTCTTTGCAGCGGCACTGCAAGATCCACCCGGCAACAGCCCAGCCAGATCTAAGGTCCATTTATTTGATGGACCAGCCCCAGGTTGCGTCACATGATTTTTTTTTATCAAAGTTTACCCATGATCTGCCCCAAACCAATTAACATGGGCTCGCATTTATGTCGAGACAAACATTTTATTTATTTGTTAATAGAGCATGGAAAAGAAACACGAGCAGTTGAAGGAGGTTCTACCTGTGCACAGAACAATAAGTGTGAAAGGACATCGCATGGATTATGGGTGCATGAAATGTGTATCCATGACTAGTGATTTACGGATAGAAGACAGTGGATTGTGCAAGCAAATAAAGGAGTAAGGAGGAGCGTGAATCATCATGCAATGAGAAAGATGTCAATATAAAGATGATGGCGAAAGGATAATGATTGACCAATGCTATTTTGTAAGAGGCAAAAGTGGATTTATGTGTAACACGTGTTGATTAGAATGTTCAAAAAATGGAATATTTGGACCATGCATAGTCATATGCATCCTCTTATTGGACCCTTATTTGGGCAAGGTGACGGGTCATAAAAAGATGCATGCATAATAATAATGATGGCAAAAATGTTGTTATTGTTTTATCTTGCATTTTAGCTAGCAAACAATAACAATGTGATGACCAAGATTGAAAAAAACAAAAGAAGGAACGAGGCAGTTTCCCATGATGCGAAGCGAGGCATAGCCTCGAGGCGTAAAGCTCATTTTCTTACATAATAGATGACAATTTAACAAAAAAGGTGTGATTAATGATAAAGTTTTGGGGCACACACCTGTAAGATGGATGCCCTTTTTTCCTTCAAAAAAATGGTAGGATATTAAGAAAAATGTATTATAACACAACTTTTATACATTTAAATCAATTTAAGGATTTGTAGCGTAATTCTTCAATGCCAAAGAGGAATAAAGGACTGGATACACTTCTTTTTATATGACCTTTAAATCTCTTATACGAAATGTGTTCACTGCTTTTCTTGGATTATTAGAAAACTGTGAATGGTAAATGGTGAGGTTTACTGGAATGTTTAAAGTATATTTTTCAACATTTCGCTCATCCAATATCGTATTGTACATCATATTTGACTTTTACGAGAAGTTAATAACTTGAATTCAAACTTATCGTTTACAAAGGGTCTTCATTTGTTGGTTTAAATTAAAATTTACGCAAAGTTTTTTTACATAGCCACATTTGTCGCTTCCTTTATGGTGAGAAATACTAAAAGGGAAAAGGTTATGATTTGGTGGCAAGTTTTTGAGGTGGAAGAAGAATCGAATGACAAAAAAATTAGGCACACGCCTTGCTTCACCACCTCAAGACCGCTTCGGTCATCCGAGGCACATGCCTCGTTAAAAGTACCTGAGGCATCTGCCTCGAGGCTATCTTTTTCATACCATGGTGATGACAAAAGATGAAATTATTAGTTAAAGCTGCTACAAGCTATAATTGATAGAACATACCATAAGACTTCAAGAAGCTACAAAGCTGTGAATATGGCATAATGAAATGAAGATCACGAAGATAAGGACTAAATAATTATGAGCGCCATGTTATTTTACAAGAGAGTTGCATATAAACCTCATGCAATATGCATAACATACATCTCCATCTCAAATCAAGGTTACAAAACAAATCAATCAATTGATTAAATTTCTAGTCGAGTATTTTTGCTTTTGTCGGCTAATGTTTTCAATCAGTCGACTACTGCTTTATAACCGATGGAAAAAAATGATCATTTGATTAAAGATTACTTTTGGACACCTTTCCAGCTAATTGATCCTCCTGATCAACCGAATAAGGTAAAATCAACCGACTGATTTTTACATCAACCAACTACTAGCCTACGGAAGTTTCAAGTCATTAATTGAAGGTGTCTTATCATGAAAGGGAGAAGTGTCTCTTTAAGGCATATATAAAGGACCCTATGGTCTTTGTTCATAAACTCTCAACACTCGCACTATCTTTGTTTTCATACACTTAACACACAGTACACTCATTCTCTCATTGTTCAACATGCTAAAGAGCGAGTCTCTCACTTGCTCTCAACTCCATTCTTTGTGAGAGAAGAAGAAAAGCGCTATGCATATTGTACTTTACTGCATTGACCTTGCGTATTTGGTCCGCAATAATGTTTCTATTTTACCTCAACTGAGGTTGTGAGGTTTTTTCTTTTTAAGATATTGTATAGGTGCCTAGATTGTCGGAACCTGCATTCTGATTTTGAAAAGAAGCCCGACACTAGATGTCTCTAGATTTGCAAGGTGTAATTGAGGGGAAGTGGTCCTGGTTAAAAGCATTTTGATAATGGAAATGTTTGAGTGCTTCAGCTAGTTAAATTCTCGAGTCGAGATAACACTAGACGACGTCGTTATCCGATTGGGTTTCCTCGTAAAATCACTTGTGTCCTCATGTGTTGAGTGTTTATCTTTGTGACGGGATAGTATTACATGCGATTTGCTTGTCTGTATCGATCTGCAGCTCAAGAGCTAATCAATCAATTCTATTAGTAATGCTTTTGTATCTACCATGTATCTTCAAAACTATCATTTAGTATCTAAGCCTAAATTACAGACTTTGTAATATACTCTAGTGTAATGGCCATCGGCAGATCGAGTAATGAAGGCATCACCTCTGCCACCCGACCCCCATATTTCTGTGACATGCACTACTTGAAATGAAAGACAAAAATGACGATCTTCATGCAATTAGATGATTTCGATATGTAGTACATATGGTAAAGAAACATCTCAAATTCATTAAGGAAAAAGATGAAGGTTACCCTTATACAGAGAAGTAGATGGCATTAAATTTAAAGAAAATCAAAGCCTTATATTGAGCCCTCTTCGAGGAAGAGTTCAACCGCGTCTCATCTAAAGACAACTCACGAGATGTGACAGTCTCGAGACCACTCACAAATAAACAACCCACATCAATGAATTCCTTTTCTCAATGCATGTATGGAAACATGTTCTGGAGCATCAAGAACATGAATGTCCGACTAACAACAATAGTAAATCAATAATAAAATCTTCAATGTAAGTTTCTACTTGAAGAACAATCCAAAAAGGTTATGCACTCACTATCACCTAAGTAGGAGCACGAGACAATAACAATCTAAGAGTCAACTGATTTCAAGACCAAGACTTTCGCTAACCCACTAGATAATCTTGTTATGTATGAAACAAAGATCAGCAACAAGGAGGAAAAACAAACGCAGGAGATATTAGCTTTCAAAGTTACTCAACTGAAAGACTCAAAAGATTACCATAATCAAGAGGAAGATGAGGACATCACAAAGATAACATGACGATTCAAGAAATTTCTCAAAATAAAGGTTATGTTCGCCAACAAGTGAAGCAATGACAAGGAAAAAGAATTCAAGTGCGTCAAAGTTTAAAAAGCTTGAAGGCATTTAAGCCACATGGGAAGACTCTAGCAACAATGACAATGCTGGCAAATCGCGTGTCTAGAAATGGTAGGCATTATCGTTTCGGACAATGATGATGAATATGATGTTTTACAATGATCTTTTTAAAGTTTGACATGATTTATTAATTCAAACTAAGAATCGTGAGAAAGAAAACAATCATGGACCAAGGCTACCACCAGGATTAAACTCATCAATGCATCAGATCCTCCTATAAGCATATAACCGAAGTAAGTTCGCCACACTGGTCCAGCAAAATTCTACTTCCCTACATCTTCAGAACCAAGCACTCAACAGCTCGTGCCTACTCAACTGACAGAAATTCCCGTGCAACAATACTCTCAATCTCTGCATTCTCGATGACCACCACACTATCAACCTCAATGGATTACATAAGATTTTGCCGCAGCCTCATGCTAGGCATGGTATAGAAATATTTGGTGTTGGTGTCACTCACTTTAGACCATCTCTACCTAGAACCTGGTTTACATCCCATCTCAACCTTCATGTCTTCCTCAATGACGCTAATTTGTTACGCCATGTGGTTGGTTTTTAATTTACCATTGACGGTCCCAAGCCCAAGTAAATGAGGAGGGTTGCGATAGGTATCTAACTACCATCGTAAAACAGCCAGATCATTTCAACATAGATTTAAGCAATTATTTGGATATCGTTGGGATGTTCCCTACTAGCAACATGTTGCATCACTCGAATGCAATGAAAAGTTGGCAAAGACTGCTACATCGTTGCCAGGGTTCAAAATTTGCAAAGATTCTCGCACGAGAAACACATGGAGTAAATAAGCTAGTTCTGTTGCATCAACACCTGGATGCATTATAAATTTGCAAGGGCTTTCACATGTAGGGCGCATATGAGAAATAAAGAAGTTAGCCCCAAGAGGTCATAAAAGAGGTTGCCGATATGTACTTGGAATATTGACACCTTGACCAACTGATTGATGGAGATGATAGATACGATAGAGATAAGGATGATTCGGATATTATGTCTCCAAGAGACAAAATGAGTTGGCGAGAAAGCAATGGAGATAGAGAATACTTGCATTAAATTGTGATATTTAGGTAAAGAGAAGGGTAGAAATGGTGTCGGAGTGGTTGTTCACAAGGATTTGAAGGATAGTGAAGTTGAGGAGCAATGATTTAGGGATCAGAATATTTTGTTAGAATTGGTGCTTGAAGAAGAAAATGAATATAATCTCAGTTCATGTTAACCCCCTCGGATCCGGGTACCTGTTAACAACACTTTTGTGGCAATATATTCGCTAGAGATTGCACAAGCTACTGAAAATATCGGGAAATTTCGTGTATTTCTGACATGGCATTCACATTTAAATAAATAAACCATAAAGACAAGAAGACAAAGTGACACCAACATTCATTCATTTCCATATAATATTACATTTACAAAAGAATGTATTACAATGTACATGTAGATCCCAAATTATATGACTGAAGAGGAAGGAAGCATATTACATCATAAACTGGACCAAAAACTAAAACAAAAGAAAGGTATCGTCTGGTATATATAAGGTCACCAGAAGTCATCAATAACTACTACATTGTTGCAGGCTCTTTGCCTGCAAAAAAATATTAGGAAGAAGATGCGTCAGTAGGCATTGGTACCTCCCAAAAACTTATAAAAATAAATATGCATTTAATATATTCAAAAGCAAGCAAGTAGAAAGGCAGGAACAACTAAAATTTATTTTTACTTGCGTATGTAAAAAGGTTTTCAAGTTGCTTGTAAGCACCTCCCATGATCACTCATTATCCCAACATTTCTCATATACAACATATTTATATTGTAATTGATTGTTCATAAATGTATGTGTATATGTATATATTCTCATTTTGTTCAGATAGCATGTTTGTGGATTTTGACGATGGGAAATGTGAGATTGGAAAGGTTTAATGATTTATTTAATACTTAAGTCTAGTGGATAATCTATGGTCTTGGTCAGTGTGCAACCTCACACTATGACTCTAAGACGTGGGGAATGCCTTAGGGTTGAGGTGCCTCCGTAGGCATGCGGTGTTGTATAATGCATTCTAACTAAGTTTCCAACACGTCCACTAGCTTATAGGAATTTTGAATCAAATTTTATTATAGTTACTTCTAACCAACTCAACTTTGATTCTAACTCCTTCAAATCTCAACTGCAACTATCTTAGATGTAACTCTAGATGACTTAGATGTAGACATGGATGATTTGGATGTAAAATCGCCAAGTCTGCTGGCAAAAGTAAACAAAACTCAAGCGGTGAGGTAGCCTATAAAAGGGCTCTTCCGTCTTGCCCTCTGATTGGAAGTGTGGTCCAATAGAGGGAAAAGTCTACTCTAAAACTACGCCCCAGAGACGGGTGAGAGAGACTCTCCGGAAAAGTCGCTCTAGAAAACTGACCCGACTAGTACGGGTAAACGAGCTCGTACGAAAAACTGAAATCGAGGATCCCCCGCATGGGTATCCTAAATAGAGGGGTCAGCAGATTGATTAAAAGTCGGGATCCCAACTAGGCGTAAAAACACTACGAGCTCGTGTAAGAACCGTGAAAAGGAATGGGATCCTAGACCCACGCACTTGGCGACCGCTGCCCTAACTGGGCTTCCTATCTTCACCCAGTTGAGAGTCACCGCGCTCTCACACAGTCAGGTGTAAAGGTTACCATAACTAGCCCATTTATCAGATATCAGTGATTCACCTTCATATGAATGTTTTTGATTCAACCTTCCTTTCTCAACCTCTTAGGTATATCTTTATAAATCTATATACTTATCAATAATCTTTCTCGTGATTTAGAGTTGGTAGATTATAACCTAAATATATATATATATATATATATATTTAAAACAGAATGATCACAACGAAGTTGAGTCTGGAATATCTAGAAATATTGTCTTTAACTATCTTAGTGAATCATTAATATGCACTATAGTTCTAGACTTAAAATGAATTACCCCAAGGACCTATACTAATATAATGATAATACTTAAAAGAGCTTTAAGATTATTTATTATCCAAACAAAACATTTTCCAGATATTTTCAGAACCTTTATCTTTTCCAGTGTCATTTTAATTACCATGTGTGTGTACCTACTGTTTTTACAATAAAAAAACAACACAGGCTTATAAACATAGATAACTCAGTCCCTTACAACACATATAAAAACAATATAAGCTTATAAATATAGGTATTTCGGTTTCCCCTTTTTCCAAGATTTTTAGAATAATTGTCATATTTCTTGAATGATTCTGAAATTTAACCCTCCAAATTTGCACAACTTCATTTTTTATTACTAGCGAATAGATAACAGCTTTAGTGTTCCACGTAATTCTTAATGAGATTCTCCTAGAGCTTAACTTACAATTTATGGTAAGTGAATATGAAATCATGGAACTTAGCTCCTGGAAGCATGTAATAGTGTCTAACAAAATAGAACTTCAGTTAAGAGGAACTAGATCCTGTGACAACCATTCCTTGACTAATGGTACAACTTAATATAAGATAATAGGTTTCTTAATAAAAGCGAATTATATTATTCACGATGAGTTATTGGGGACCATACAACTACCATTACACACAATTTATAGATTCGTGTATAATCTCACCTAACATATTTCTGATGTTAATTAAGATTTTTTTAATGTTTTCTTTCTGTACATCAAATACTCAATCTGAGATTTAGTGAAATTAAAATTCTTAATCTGTGGTAAAATCAAACATTTAAGTCTGCATTGATTTAAATTTTTGGGTTCCTGTAAATGTTATAGAGTCAAACATTTATTTATTTTCAGGTTCAGGAAGCATGTAAAATCAACATAATTTCAAATAACACCATAATTCCATTCCAGGATGCAGATTTCACCAACTAAGAAACATTTAGGTCTGCACTGATTTAAATTTTTAGGGACTGGAATAACCAAACAACAGAAGGCCGATCTTTCTTACTACTACATTACTTCATATACATCATTCTGGATACCAGTGTGTAATAGGAATCAATTAACAATTCTCAAGGTTTACTTCAGCCTGATTTGATAAGAGAGAATTTATACTTATCAATTCTATAAAAAATAAGCACCGTAGCAGGACCATCCTAATCTATATATCATAAGGATGATTTGATATTCAAGAAAACCACAAAGGAGAGAAAACAAAATGGGATTCTTTGCATGCATGGCAACAAGAGAAAGGATGAGGATATACCTTTAGATCCAAAAAAAATGCAGAAACAGTGGCTATGTCTGCTCTTGGACTGCAGCAGAAGCTTCCAGCAGTTCTTGGAGAACCATTTTAGGTAGTAGTTGATGCCAAATGTTGCTGGACAGCATGCAGGAGGAATTGGTTCCAAGAAAAGCAGTTGCTCCAGGAAAACGAGAGGATAATAGGAAGAAGAGGGTTTTAGGGAGAGTGGGGGGGGGGGGCGAAATTGGGGTGACGTTGGGTTACCTTATATAGGGAAAGATGTTTGGAGAAAAAGAGAGGGGAGGGTTCCTTCCAGGAACCTTCCTCTTTCTTTTCTCACTTTTTCTTCTTTTTTTTAACAACACCCTTTGACATTACTAGTGTGACATCAGCATGCTGATGTCATTAGTGTATTTATATTTATATATTTTAAAATATTATATATAGACACTTTTTTTACTAAAATTGATAACAAAATCAGATTTTTAATTAAATTTTATTTTTATTTTTATAACCAAAAACTCTATTTATTTATCATACGATTCATACCTAAAGTCACTCGTATTTGCACCTCAGGTGACGGATTTTGACGTGCAATATCTCGATTTGATCGTCTCTGTACGACGATCAAAATGAATATAATATTGATATGCTTCCGATAAGGTTTTGAACCCCCAAAATTTTCGAGATACGGTTTTGGTTTGGATTTAAATTTTATGAATTTAAAATACCAAACGATCTCCGATTGACGAACGGTCGATTCCGTTGGTTGTGTTTTTTCGAAATCGTATTTTTAGGTGTTTTTTGCTTTGTTTTGTGGTTTCTGAATTTATGTCACGGCTTTTTCGGGCACACATTATGATGCTATCAATTTTTGGTCGATTTCGCTCGAACGACTTTTGATTTACGATTAATTGATCGATTTGAGTCATCTAATACCGACTGACAACTTTATTGGGTTAAACTGACCCTAATCGGGTCGGGTTCGATTTTATGCGGATCCCGGGTGTTACAGTTTACGCACCACAAATTGGTTTAGAGAAAAGGAACAAACAAGATTTTGGAGGATTTGGATAAGATTATGCAAGGAATCCCACAAAGAGAGACAATTTGCATAGGTGGAGATTTCAATGGACATGTTAGAAGGATACTTCAAGATATGCAAGTGTTTATGGCGTTACGACTTCGTGATTAGAAATGAAGAGGAAAAAGTCATTCTGGATTTTGTAATGGCTTATGACATCTTCATAGCAAATATTCTCTTCAAGAAAAGAGACGAGCATTGAATTACTTATAAGAGTGACATAGTTAAAACACATATAGATTACTTTACGATGAGGAGAAGAGATCATTTGTGCTGCAAAGTATCCCTAAGATAGAGCTTGACCATAGCTTGCTAGTCATGGATTTTGAAAAATAAAAAGATGGTTCCCAAGACCAATAAAACTAGATGGTGGAATCTTCAATTAATGCAAGCAAGCTTCAAATTGAAGGTTTTAGAAGACTTATTTTTGAAATAAGAGGGGAAACACATACATATGTTTGCCTTAGGATTTGATCCATAGTCTTTTGGGCGGTATACACACTGCACTACTAACAGACCATTGAAGTGGGTTTTAGAAGACTTGTCTTGGAAATATAATGGAAGTGCAAACGAGATGTGGGAGGTGGTAGCAACTTGTATCCGAAGGGTAGCCAAAGAGATGCTAGTAGAGTCTAAAGGATGAGTTCCATGCCAAAAAGAGGCTTGGTGGTGGAGTAAAGGGGGGTAAGAAAAGCTTACAATTAAAAGAGCTTTCTTTAAAGCTATGTAGATGGATAAAACAGAGGAAAGTGTCACAAACTACAAAATAACAAAGAAGGAAGCATTGTAAGTGAAGTTAAGACAAAATTCTACGAAGTTTTTATAAAAGCTAGACTCTAAGGAGGGCTAGAAGGATATATTCAGATTGGCCAAAGTAAGAAAAATAAAGACCCAATATCTTACCCAAGTGAGATGCATTAATGATAAGGATGGGCATGTGCTTGTTATTTAGAAGGATATAGAGACTAGGTGGAAGCAATATTAGTTTTAATTATCAAGGGAATAAATGCATCACTGACAAGTAGTGAAAGTTACTGTATTATGCGAGCTAAAGAGGATTACAAAGGAAGGAAGTAGAGGAGCTTTGAAGGTTATGAAACCCAGTAAAGGTGTTGGATCTGATGGCACTCATATAGAAGTATGGAGAGTTTTAGGAGAGTGTGGCTTGACTTGGCTCACAAATTTATTCAATGTTATTTGGCGAAGCAAGAAAATGCCTGAAGTATAGAGGAAAAGCATCGTGGTGTCTCTTTACAAAAATAAAGGAGGCATTCATAACTGTTTGAATTACAAAGGTAACAAACTGATGAGTCTACTATGAAAAGTTGGGAACGTGTGATCGAAAGAAGGTTGAAGCAACTTCCAAAGTAACTGAAAACCAATTCGACTTCATGCTTGGTCACTTAACAATTGAAGTCATCCATTTGTTGAGGAGAAAAATGAAGATTAATAGAACTAAAAGGAAAAATCTCCATATTATTTTTATTGATTTGAAAAGGGCTTATGATCCAGTTCCACAGGAGACATTATGAAGAGTTTTGGAGAGGAGACAATTACATGTCCTGTAAATTAACCATATAAAGAATATGTATGATGGCGCTTCATCATGTGTAAGGATTCAGTCTGGAAAGACTGATGATTTTGACATCAGCATGGTTTGCATAAGGTTCTGCTTTAAGTCCATTCCTTTTACTTTGATTATGAGCAGTTGCTTAGTCACATTCTGAATGAGATACCTTGGTGTATGTTGTTTGCCAATGATATTATATTGGTTGATGAGACTAGAGATGGAGTAAATGAGAAGCTTGAGGTTTTGAGATATGTCTTTGAGAATAAAGGAGTTCATATAAGTAGGCTAAGACTATATATGAAGTGTACAATTGATGAATGCAATGGTAAAGGAGTCAAAGTGAAGATTGAAAAGATAACATCCAGAAGAAAGATTATTTTAAATATTTGGGATCTATTTTGCAACATGATGGGGTAATCGATGAAGATGTTACGCATAGAATAAATCCAGGTTGGTTGAAGTGGAGAGGAGCCTCTATTGTTGTATGGGATAAGAAAATTCCCTTGAAAATCAAAGGAAAGTATTACAAAGCAGTTGTGAGACATGTTATGCTCTATGGATCTGAATGTTGGCATGTGAACCATAGACATGCACAGAGAATGACAACATAAGAAATAAAAATGCTAAGATGGATATGCGGTCATACATGAAAAGATCAAATTCAAAATGATGTGATCAAAAAGGAAAGTTGGTGTAGTTCAGAAGAGGATAATATGGTAGAGAACCGCTTAAAGTAGTTTGAACATTTACAAAGGAGGTCAGTTGATACCCTACGAAATTCAGGATATTGATTTAGCTACGAGAGGGCGAGGAAGGCCCAAGAAGCATTGAAATGAGAATATCCGAAGGGATCTTAATTTTTGGATCTAAGTTCGAGAATGACCCCAAATAGATCTGAATGGAAGAAAAAAATCCATATAACCGACCATACTTAATGTGGGATAAGGCGTTGTTGTCAACACCATGACATCTTCAAGCATATGTAGTCGTTCAACCACATCATGCATCATGTTCCTTTCTCCCATTTTCCGGAAAAAAAGTTCCTTCTCCCAAGCCTCAATTCTCATGTGGTCCTCTTAAAATCCATAAGGTTCTTACGTAAAGCCACAACCTTCAATAACAATCATTTGGTAGTAGAGGCTTGCACAATGCATGATCTCTAAATTTCCAGCACTAATTTAAAATTAAAAAACTAACTTCTGACATCTACGAATGTTCAAATCTAAACATAGAGGACCAACTTGTCCAGGTTCCCACAAAAGCATCATGCGATCTAAATGGGCACAAGGGAGCACGGGGGGATTGCATCTGGAACTATTGCAGCCACTTGACTGAGAACAAAAATTGGTCAATGTGACTTAGAATTCTCTCTAAGTATAGCAACATTTCGGGCAGCAAGCACCTCGAGATTCAAATCCCCAATAGAGAAGCAAAATCATCAAAGCCCTTGTCATGCCTCCCCCCTTCACCCGATCGATCGTTCGCAAGCTAAGTCACATTGAAATCACCCACCACAAGACATGCTAAGTCGGGGAAAGCCTCATGAATCAACATCAGCTCACTCCAAAACTCCACCCAAGCCTATTTATCTACCATGCATGCATACGTTAGTAACTGACATCTCCATACAGTCAGCAAGGCATCTGAACACCGTTGATAAAACACGTTTGTCCCTTAACTAATAAACAAGCTCCCACTGGTCTCCATTCTATGCACCAACAAACCCCCTAAGTTAACATCCGACATTGTCATGCAACAGTGTGATAAACTAGGCCCTTTAAGGAATCCCTACTCTGTTTGCTCCATAAACGCATCTTTGTCTCTTGAAATAGAAAAAAAATCAAGCCTACACTCTACAAGAATGTTGAAAACATTCATTCATTCGATTTTCAACCCCACACATATTCCAAAAGAGAATCTTCATTTAGTCGCACACACCCTCCCTGATCTTCGAACCATGTCCAACGTTGATGCCATTTCGTCCAACAAATCCCCTTCTAAGGTGTCAACAATATCCACTGCCCCTTTCATATTGTTGTGCCTCCATCTATTTAAGTCTCAAGTTACAAATCCCACCATCTTTAGTAGACTCTTAGTGCACGCTTTGAGGAATACCATCCCCACTAACGCACCCCCACCCACGTGAACGTTTGAACCATCGTCTTCTCAGGTAGATCTTGCCCCATATCCTTCTTTTTCTCATATAAACCCTATCCCACCTTCGTGAAGGAGATAAGAAGAAAGAGTTCCTACAATGTAGAGATGTGTTCATGGGTTGCTTGCTATCAATAACCAAGAGATGAGTGTGTGGATAGCCTTGAGTCCCTACTATGATCCATAGTCTCGGAATCCTTCTTCGTAATGGAATTGTCTTCTAGTATGGAGATGCACTTGCTCCCAAGTCCCAACGCCTGATTCAGATGAAATTGGGTTGCCCGATTCAGCCCCTACGAGAAGCCCTTTCGATAGAAAAGGGTATGGAGCCCTGACCAGAACCGTGAGGCCAACACCCGACCTACCAAAAGTGGCCCCTACTTCGGGTTTCACACTCCAATTGGATAAAACCATGGTTTCTTTATAGAGATGGGCTTGTTTTGGCTTTTCCAACAATTTTGAATGCGAAGTACTAATCTAAGGTGCAACACTTGAGGGCGGCATGATAGCGGTTTCCAAGAGATCGCCTAGACCCAACTCAACTCTTCTCGAACATTCGATTTGGAGCTCTGATGATGCTTCAGCTTCTACTAACGACGACTCTTCCTACCTCTAGTAAGGGTTATGACCAACCTCCGCTAGGACATAAGCATCTCCAAGCACAAACTTTAACTGCCACAATATCATGTGCTAAGGGTTGGGAAGTGACCACCGATGCCCACTCCTCCACCTTAAGATAATAGCAGAGTTTCCCATATGGAGCTCAGTGGCTAAAGGAAGGACCTGGATTCCAACAACCCCAACCAGAGTGTCAGCCAACTGACCCCTAGACAACCCATCAGAGAGGATGGACTAGAATATGCCAATGTTCTTCAACACCACTTGCACGGTCGACAACTTTCGATGAATAAGAGAAAAAACCCATATTCTGAGATTTTCTCGAAAGAAGAATTAAGAGACCCGTTGTGGATCCTTGGTCTTCTCCAAACAACCCTCCATGCTGCCGTCCGACTGAAGTCCAACAACTTGGCGAGTTCCTCCTGTCAAGGATGGCATCCCAAGTAAAGCCCTTTCCAATAGCCTCCCCCAAGTCTTCCATGGTGTCCCGGTAAAAGGTCCTCGAGTCATTACATTCACTCACAAGAATACACGATATCCCTTCCCTTTTACTTCCATCTCTGCATGCATGGACACGCCAAATCTTTCGTACCAAGAACTTCCAATGATGGACTTCCTGCATTTAAAACAGCACACACGATGTGCTTCTTGTTGGTCTTTTTTTTTGCAAGTCTCCCTGAGATGCTAGCAGGTAATCTTCAACAATAACCCACATTTTTCACACCTAAGGCTTCTTCTCAAGAGCAGGTGGCATAATCCCACATGCCCAAGGTACTTTTTGATTGCATTTTCAACTGATGGCATTGTAAGTGTTCCTGTAGGTGATACAGTTGATTCCGGTTTACAAATTGACACTATGGTAGATATAAGGGATCTTGATGATCCCATTACCCCAGAGGAAAGGGAAGCACACTGGTAATATGCACCTCCCTGGCCATATCTCAACTGAAAGATTTCAACATACCAGCAGTTTATTACTTGGCTTTTGGTGGTTTCAATCCCCTAGACATATTACAAGGCACTTCGAGATGATAGATGGTATCTTGCTATGAAAGAAGAGATATATGCTCTTTGTTCTAGAAATATCTAGATTGTGGACCTCTACCAAATACTATAAATATGGGTGATACACGAGTCTATCCCAACAAGCACCAATCTAATGGCAGTATTGAAAGTTACAAGGTCAGGTTAATAGCAAAACACTACACTGGGACCTATGGTTTCGTCTATTGTGACATGCTCTCTCATGTTGCTCGACTTGCTACATTGTAAATTCTCCTTAATACTGTCACTAGCAAGACTTATCCACTTCTTCAGCTTGACGTGAAGAATGGTATATGCTACGTGGATGACAGCATTGTTACAGAAGATGGTTTGTGTTGTGAAAAATGAGAGATCTGTTATTCAAAGGAACCCTAGGCTCTCTTATATAGGGAGAGAACTCACGGGTAAAATACATAGTAGTCCTGAGAACAATAAGAAATTACGAAAAGGTACATAACATATAATAATATTGGTCTTTACACTCCCCCTCAAGGTGGAGAATAGATGTCGATTATGCTCAGCTTGGAAGAACATCTCTGGAAGGGTCCTCTGAGCAACGGCTTGGTGAGCACGTCAGCAGTCTAATCCCCTGAGCTCACGTGAGATGTAGATATCAAGCCTCTCTAGATCAAGTCTCTAGTGTAGTGGCAGTCAACTTCAATATGCTTCGTTCTTTCATGGAATGCTGGTTTGTTGGCAATAAACAATGTTGCCTGATTGTCACATTGGAGCTGCATAGGTAAAGGTACGGCTACATGTAGATCCTCTAGCACAGATCGAACCCACATCATCTACGTGCTTGCTTGCGCCATGGCCCTATATTCATATTCGGCACTAGACCTTGCCACAACGGTTTGTTTCTTGCTTTTCCAAGAAACCAGAGAACTCCCAACAAAAACAGCAAATCCTGAGGTTGACTTTCTATCCTTAGGGCATCCTGCATAATCGGTATCTGCACATGCTGAAATAGATAAATCTGTGCCCTTTCGAAATAGCAATCCTGAGCCTGGAGAAGACTTTAGATATCTCAGTATTATGTATATGGCATCCATGTGAATTTGCCTTGGTTGCTCCATAAATTGACTCACCCGGCTTACTGCAAATGCAATATCGGGTCGAGTTATGTTAATATAAAGGAGCTTACCCACCATTTCTCTATATCTCCTCTTGTCTACTTCAGGAGTGTCATCATCATACGGCTTCATGCTTGGATCCATTGGAATACTCGATGGTTTGCTTTCAACCATGCTTGTCTCAGTCAAAAAATCTATAATGTACTTCCTTTGGGTCATCACTAGACCCTGTGCATTCCTGGTAAATTCCAACCCTAGAAAGTATCTTAGGGTTTCAAGATCCTTTGTGACAAACTGACGGCCTAGAAACGCTTTTGCCCTCTCTATTCCTTGAACATCATCTCCTGTAACCAGAATATCATCAACATAGACATTGATGACAACCGTACCTGTAGAAGCCTTCTGAATAAACAACGAGTGATCTGCATTCGATCTTTTGAACCCCTATCGTTCAATCAGATGGGAAAGCTTCTGGAACCACGCCCTTGGGCTCTGTTTAAGGCCATAAATTGCCTTGTGAAGTCTACACACCATATGCTTCTCCCCCTCAGCAGTGAACCCGGGTGGATGCTGCATGTAGACTTCCTCCTGCAGATCTCCATACAAGAAGGCATTCTTAACATCAATTAGAGATATAGGCCAGTCACGTACCACATCCACTGATAAGAGTATGCGAAGAGTAGAGTGACGAGCCACCGGAGAAGATGTATCCATATAGTCCAGACCATAGGTTTGTGTGAAACCTCGCGCGACCAATCGTGCCTTGTATCGATCTAGACTGCCATCAGCGTGGTATTTAACTGTGAATACACATTTACAGCTAACAATTGATGCATCAGGAGGAGCATTAACCAAGCTCCATGTGCCACGAGACTGCAAAGCACGCATCTCGTCTTCCATATCCATTCGCCAGCAATCAATCTTCATAGCTTCCTGATAGGTCCGTGGTATGTCCACGGAAGACAAGGCTGTAGCAAATCTCTGAAAGTCGCCTGTGAGACGATGAAACGACACCTGGGAAGCAAAGGGATAAGATGTACACATCCGCTTTTGCTTCCGGATAGCTATAGGAATATCGAGGTCATCGTCCACTGTACTGGATGGTGTAGTCTCCTCCTGCAATGAAGAATCCTGCACATGTACCATATCTGACCCGTCAGTAGTATTGTCATCAATACATACCTGAGGCGTGATGGATGGTTGACGTATAGCCTGAGCAGGACCTGACCGACGCGTATAGAATTTTGGTTTTGGTGGAATAGGAGGTTGTGGAAGTGGTGGTGATGGAGATGGTGGTGGTGAAGATGACGTAGTAACAGGAGCAGGAGTGGACTCAAATGAACCCCAACTAGGAGGCGGAGGGACATAGACATCATCGCTGGTAGTGGATGGTACCAACATGTCACCTGCAGGGGAAAAATACATAACAGACTCAAAGAACGTGACATCAGCACTGACAAAGTATTTCTTGTTTATGGGGTCATAACATCGATAGCCCTTCTGAGTCCGAGAGTAACAGACAAAGACACACTTGACAGCTCTAGGAGAGAGCTTGTCAAGTCCATGAGTCAGAAGATGAACAAACACAACAGTACCGAAGACCCGAGGAGTAAGTGAGAATAATTCCTTATCAGGAAAAATAATAGAAAGAGGAATTTTCTCACCCAGGACAGATGACGGCACACGATTAACCAAGTAGCAAGTTGTAAGGACAGCATCCCCCCAGAAAGAGATAGGAGCACAACTTTGAATAAGAAGAGTTCGAGTAATGTCAAGAAGGTGATGGTGCTTTCTTTCTGCCACGCCATTCTGCTGAGATGTGTAAGCACAAGTAGTTTGGTGGATAATGCCCTTTGACGAGAGAAACTGAGAGAGTGACCGTGTGCAGAATTCCAGAGCATTACCTGTACGAACATATTTAATAGTAGAGGAAAAAACATTCTGCACTTCAATAATCAAAATTTTAATCACATCTCCTGCTTCAGATTTATTCTATAAAAGAAAGACCCAAGATACACGAGAGAAATCATCCACGACAACTAAATAGAACCTGTATCCCTGATGATCAGGAACACGACTCGGACTCCAAATATCAATATGAAACAACTCGAACGGGGAGTTACTGCTCCGACTCTGACGACTAGGAAAGCGAGACCAATGATGCTTTCCCAACTGACATGCTTCACAGCAAAAGGAAGAACTCGGAGAGATCTGAAGCAGAAGATGTCGCATTTTCTGGAGCGGGAGATGACCAAAGCGAAGATGCCAGATGTACGGAGATACTGGTCCGGTGGAGTGAAAAGCAACACCAGCAAAAGAATTCCGGACCAGCCGATACATACCATTCTGCTCAGAGCCACAGCCAATCACCATGCTCGTTAGTATGTCCTGAAAAATAAGAGAAGAGGGGTTAAATATGGCACGGCAGTACAAATCCTTCGCAATATGACAAATAGACAAAAGATTCATGGAGAACTCAGGAGCATGTAGAACATTCTGTAGACACATGGATGGAGATAGAACGACATCCCCCTGTCCAACAAGGGGTGAATGAGTACCATATGCGATCTGTACTGACCGGCCATGGGGAATGTCCTTGTAGGATTCAAGTCTCTCTCGATCACGGCAGAGGTGATGTGTGACACCAGAATCTATAATCCAATCAGATATATCATGACAAGAAGAAAATGCAGTAGTACTACTTGAGGTACTAGCAGCAATAGAGGAACTGGCAGAGACAGTGGCAGCAACATCTGAAGGTCCACCAGAAGAATCAGTAGATGATTGTGGCATAATATCACTGATGCAAAATGGAATTCGGCGCCGCGCGGGAAATAGATTTGACGGTGGATTTTTCGATGGTAGAAGAAAATAGAGGGGTTGAGAAGAAGAAAGTGGAAGGGTTGAGAAGAGAAGACATGCCGGATGCGCGGGGTTAGAGAAGAAGAAACGCGTAGACCGCGAGGGGAAGAGAGAAGAGACTCGTCGGGAATACGAGGGGTTTGGGAGAAGAAGAATACGTGTAGATCACGCGGGGAGAAGGAGAGAGAGGGGAGAGGAGAGAGAGATAAATCTCTATTTTATCACATCTTGAACTGACTAAAACATTGGACCCTCATCCCTTTATATAGGAGGGATGACATTACAAGAATAGAAAATAATTTAAACCGACAACCAATTATCCTAAACTGACTCTAACTAATTAACCGACTAACTACCAAATTTGAAATTCAAATTAAGACTAATTGAGATCATACGCGATCTCTTTATTTAAAATTGCGACAACTTAAAAAATGTAAATAAAATTAACGACCACAATTTAAATAATTAGACGGCCCTACATGTCGAGTCCACGCTGCATCAACTCTCCTCCGCTTTTAAAAATTTGTCTCCGGACGAATTGCTTGAACCTTGAGGCTTGACATAAGGCGCTTCATGAACTTGTGTCGACGTGCGCGTGAACGCGAATCATGAGATATGCAACTCAAATCATATTGCATCTTCCAATGCGCGACGGGATCGTCGAATCATAGGAACGATTCGGTTGCCATGCTCTGATACCAATTGATGCGGATTGGTTTTCGGCGACGGCGAAAAATAAAATATTTGACAGTGGATTTTGGTGGAGAAGAAAATGGAGGGATTGAGAATGGAATGGAGGGGTTGAGAAAAGAAGCTCGTTGGGAACACGAGGGGTTTGGAGAAAAGAAACGTGAAGACCACGTGAGGGGAGAGAGAGAGGGGGGGGAGAGAGAGATAGAGAATAAAATCTCAATTTTTCATATCACTGAACTTACTAAACAACTAGTCTATCATCCCTTTATATAGGAGGGATGAGATTACAAAAATAGAAACTCAAATTCAAATTCAAACTAATTATCCTAATTTGACTCTAATCGACTAATTTGAAATTCAAATTGAAACTAACTACTTTAGAGATCACACACGATCTCTTATTTTAAAATAAAATTACGACGACTCAAAATAAATGTAAATAAAATTAACGGATAAAAAGTAGATAAAAATGCGGCCATATTTCTCCAGTTCACGCTGCATCAATCACGTAGACGTGCCGCAAGCTCCTCGAAACGGTTGTCTGCATTGGATGATGACTAGGGCGGAGCATGCTCGGCTACACGCGCTGATGTTGGGAACCCATGCTTAAAGTAGCATGTATCCTCTGAGTGGCCTGTGCGGTGACAGTACGAACAAGGCTGACGAAAGCGACCATCCCTACCACGAGGTCCATGTCCACAACCAGAAAACTGACCACCTCGCCCACGCGATACTGCCATCACCGATGGGGGTGGAGTAGATGAGCTGGAAGAAACTGATATGCAACTGAGCCTCCGGTAAACATCCTCCATTGGAGGAATCACTGCATCGGCCAAAATCTGAGAGCGGGCAGCCTCGTACTCAGGATCTAGGGCTGCAAGTAGAACGCCCACCATGGTGGCATTCCGAAACGTCTTCTGCTGCTCAGGAGTTGCTGTGAGTGGAATGGTATTGTATAACTTCTCAAACATCCCTCTCAAGGATGTGTACAAGGAGTGAAGTGGTATGTCGTTCTGCTTCATCGTGAAAATATCATGCTGAAGTTGTAACATCTTCGTCTCATTCCGCACTTGTGAATACATTGCAGCCAAAATATCCCACATTGCCTTGGCAATGGGCTGATGGAGGACATCATTGGCAATCTCCATCGACAGTGTGTCTGATAGCCAAACCTTGGCATACGAATCATCAGCCTCCCACGAGGCATATATCCCTATCTTCTCTGCCGGCTCTTCCTCGGTAAGAATATGCTTCTTACCATTTGACTTCATGAGGTTCATGAACTGCATCGCCCAGAGCTCATAATTCGTCCCATCCATCTTTACTATCGGCGCAGACCTTTGAACGCGCTTATGGAGGGCATATCAACCTTAGAGTCTGACATAATGACGGAGATGAAGTACTAGGGTTTGTTAGACAAAGAGGAAGGTGTCTACACGAACTGCAAAGGATTTGAGTGTGTATGTAGACGTTACACACCCAAATCCATGTATATTGTGAAGAAGGCGGCTACGACTGAAGGCGGCAGGAGGAGAGGCCGATGCCGGGGGGCGGCGGGGCCGAAGGCGGGATCGGGAGGCGGGGCCGAGAGGCAGGGCCGGCGGCAGTACAAAAAAAAGGGGGGAGGGGACGGGTGGAAGAGCCCTAGGGTTTAGGCTCTGATACCATGTTGTAAAAAATGAGAGATCTGTTATTCAAGGGAACCCTAGGTTCTCTTATATAGGGAGAGACCTCACGGGTAAAGTACATAGTAGTCCTGAGAACAATAAGAAATTACAAAAAGGTACATAACATATAATAATATTGGTCTCTACAGTTTGCATAGCATATCTATGACCAAGGCCTTCCTTGGCAAGCACTTTGTTATCAAGGACCTTGGAGATCTACATTACTTCCTTGGCATGAAGTTTACCAAGAATCAAAGTGTGTCAGTTGTGTCAGAGGAAGTGTATAATGGACCTTTTGAGGGGGAAACATGAATGTTGAGAACTCCATTTACCATAATTTATATGGATCCTAATTTCCGCTTCTTTTAATGGAACCTAGTGCTTAAATTGAGAATAAATTACGATTTTTTTGAATGAAAATCCTAATTTTTGCTTTTGAGATGATGATACAAACGACATGGATCCCAATCTCAATCTACCACATGTAATGAGCATGTTGAAAATCTACTCTAGATAACCATTACTCGTCTAGATTTTACTCTCGCAATAAGCAAGGTTAATCAATTTATTGGAAATCCTAAGAAAGTAAACTAGGATGGTGCGATTGAAATGCATTAGATGGAGGATGAACAATGCTTACGGAATAAAAGGATAATTTAAACAATCTTGCACTTAACAATCACAAATAAAATAATCACAGACACAAACAACCATAAAATGGTTACACCATGTACCTAAGCTTGACCTACTCATGGCTTACAAACACTCACTAAAAGGACTACTTTTAGTATAGACCAAACCATTTGCAAAATACATATTTACCATATTTATCTTTTATACAAAAAGAAGGCTTTCACAGAGAATGCCTCAAGGTATGCAACCTTATTGAGGATTTATCTTTCGTGTAGGAAGAAATCATACAGAATGCCTATTATTCGAAAACAAAAGTAAAGAGAAATATATTAGTTAAAACCTTTCGAAACTTGAGATAAAATGCAAATCGAGTAAGTTGAAATAGAAGGCTTGAGGGGAAAGTTTGGAAGAGGGTCAAGACGCAAAGATAAGAGAACTCCGCAAGGCTTTTCTTGGCAAGAACTCATTAAAGAATACATTTCAAGGAGATGGTTGAGACCAAATGGAGGGAGTGGTCTCCGGAGGGCTCGGCGGTAGTCCGGTTTAGCACCAAGCTAACACTTCTCCGAACCCACCTATCGCGGTTTGGCAGGGAGATTCGGGCCAGCCGCAATCTGCGGCGAAGTGTCGCACAGGAGGGCATTTCGCGTCTCGATGCTCTGGATGATGATCGGGGCCTGGACCCTGAGGAGGCGGAGGAGAGGTGACGGCTTCTTGACGAAATCTTATTGGAAGAAAAGAAAGAGGAGATTCAATGGAGACAGAGGACTCGGCAACGATGGCTGCGTGAGGGTGACGCCAACACTCATTTTTTCCATGACATGGCTTCTGGGAGGCGTAGAAAGAACTTCATTCATGACATCTCCGTTGACGGCCAGAGGGTTTCTGGGGAGACGGCGATCGGTCAGGCGATCCGTAATCATTTCATGCGCATCTCTAGGAAGCAGCCCCGCTCTGGTTGGTCGTGGTTGGGTAGAGGTGTGCGGAGATTGAATGAGTTACAGGCTTCGGCACTCGTGGCGGCTTTCTCCGAGTCGGAGATCAGGGAGGCGGTGTGGGGCATCAACTCCGAGGGCTCTCCTGGACCCGACGGTTTTCCCATCCTTTTCTACAAGGAGTTCTGGCCGCTGTTAAAGGGGGAGTTGCTTGAACTGTTGAACGAATTCGCCGATGGGAACCATGGCATGGAAAAAATCAATAGGGCGCTTATTTTCTTGCTCCCGAAGAAGGACTCCCCCAACGTGGTTGACGACTTTCGTCCCATCGCGTTGTCTAATGGCCTTTATCTTATCATTGCTACGACCCTCGCGAACCGCTTGCGTTTGGTGGTTGATTCGGTGATCTTGCCTACTCAAGGGGCTTTCATCCCGGGTCGGCAGATGGCTGACATTTTGGTCATGGCTTCTGAAATTTGCATGCATTGGAAAAGAACAAAGACGAAAGGTGCTCTATGGAAGATAGACTTCTCCAAATCCTATGATTGTGTCGCTTGGAATTTTATCTGGACTTCCTTGCGGCTGCGAGGATTTCCGGATGTTTGGATTGGTTGGATGAAACGCTGCATCACGACTACCTCCCTCTCTGTTATGATCAATGGCAGGCCGGAGGGCCCTCCTTTCCAACCTCAGCGTGGAATTCGGCAGGGCTGCCCTATGGCTCCACTTATATTCGACATTGTTGCTGATTCGTTGGCCGTCTTGCTCGTACAGTCGGTTGAAGCGGGGTTGTGCACTGGTTTCTCCCTTGATGACATCTCCATTCCCATTTTGCAATACGCTGACGACACGTTGGTGTTGCTTGGGGGTTCCCCGTCGCACTCAGAAAATGTGGCTATGTTGTTGGGTATTTTCGGTGAGCTCTCCGAGTTCGTTGCTAACCGTGACAAATCTCAGGTGGTCACGTTCGGCATGCAGCCTGGGGAGCGTACGGAGCTTGGCAACATCACATGATGCGCTTTGGGATCTCTTCCTATTAACTATCTAGGTCTTCTGCTGACGGTTGGTAAGCTTAAGAGGGCGGATTGGGATCTGGTTATTGAGAAGATGGAACAAAAGCTGGCTGGATGGAAGACTTCTTATCTATCCAGGGGGGAAAATTAATTTTGCTTAAGCATGTCTTATCAGTTATTCCCGTCTTTTTCTTTAGCACCCGCACCCTTCCCGCTGGTGTACGGAAAAAGATGGAATCGATTATGAAATCCTTTTTTTGGTCGGATGGCAAGCAGCAGAGGGCGGGCGTCCACCTGGTGGGGTGGAAGGAGATTGCAAACAACAAGGATGCGGGTGTCCTGGGAATCCGGGACCTCGATTGCATGAATATGGCGTTGCTTGGCAAGTGGGTTGCCCACATTTGGGGCCCCTCGTAGGCCGTGGTTCATCGGATTCTTCGCAAGATTTATGACGCGAGGTGTGACTTGGTGGCCAGACATCTTCGATGGGAATCTCCTCTTTGGTCTGGTATTCGAAAAGTTTTGCCGAACGTTCCGCAATTCTTGGCGCCGGTGGTGCGGGATGGCCGGCAATTTCACTTCTGGAGGGATGATTGGTCCAGGGAGCGAAGGCTTTGTGATAGGTTTCCGAGGCTGTTCACGCTGGCCTCGGACCGTTATTGTTCCGTCTCCTAAGCGAGGGGCACTGGCACCTGGGCACCTCTCTTCGTCAACGACCTTCCCCCGCTGCGGTTGGATGATTTTTTGCGTCTCCTTTCTGAGCTCCCGTCTGCGTCGGACATCATTGTTGATGGTGCTCCGGCCAACTGCGACCACTTTATGTGGGTTGGTACTAAGTTCTCTACCAAGAGCATATATAGGCATCTTCGTAACACGGAGGTGGCGTCGAATACGGATTTGGCCCAGGACTTGCGCCTCATATGGGCCGCTAAGATCCCTCTTAGGGTCAAAATTTGCTTGTGGTGCCTTCGGAGGAACAGGATTTGCGACAAGGTGAGAAGGGCTCGTTTATTTGGCTCTTAGGATGTAACATGCGATAGATGTCATGCCCAAAATGAGGATGTCGAGCACATCTTCCTCTCTTGTTGTCTTTCTGCGGAGGTTTGGCAGTCCTTGAACCTGTCTTGGTTGAGGCATGAGAGAACAACGTCATTTTGGCAGTCCATCAGGCGGATCGGGTCGGCTCCTCTGACGATATATCTATAGTCTTTGTTGAGGTCTGGGCGATTTGGCAAGGAAGAAATGATTGCATCTTTAAGAGTGTTAGATTTTATCCCGAGAATGGAGTGATTCATTGTAACGCCCTTTATAATTCCTGGGCCTCGTGTTAGATTGTAACGAACCCTATTAATATATAGCAGGAACTCCCACCTTGGGAGTTCACCCATCTTTTATTCAAAAAAAAAGAATATATTTCAAAATTAAGTGAGTTGTATTGTATTGCATGTTGGATTAGGGTGGATAGGAGGACCTTTTATAGGCTTAGTGGAGTTTTAAGAATAGTAAGAATCAATTCAATTCACCCTTAGAACGACCAAGTATATTGAGCCAACAGACAACATTGTCCTGGTGCATAAAGATGTGCAAAAGTGCACTTGCGTTTTCTCAAGAATAAACTTTTTTGAATCAATGTTTTCTAAACTTCTTGTCAACGATAGCGATATACCTAGTAGGCAAATCGGGGTAGTAAAAGTGCAGAGGAGATTCTTAAGAATAGAAAATTCAGAATTGCTATATTTGAAAAGTAAACAGTTGAACGTGTACCAATGCAAGACATTATGTATTGGTGCAACAATAGCTCAAATTCTTAGGATAGAATTAACACAAGTGTACCGAGGTAAAACGGTGTATAGTGCATCAAAAGCAAAGGTGCACTGGTGCATGTGTAATTACCCGCACAACATAGAAAGACTTGGCCTATAGAAATTATAAGTTTTTATTTCTTTGTTTCTCAATCTACAGAACTTGTGCTTATTCCCTCTTTACCTTTGGTTTCAATAATACATTGTACATCACTCGCATATTTACGTATCTTTGGCTTGAAGGTAAACATGTTACAAAGGTTCAAGAAGATATCAATAAATAAAGAGCCGGTTTTAAGAAGTTTTATTATTGTAACTTGATGAAATTTGTATTATTTTTTTTGCCATGTATCAAGTTGTAAGCTCAGTAGATTAGAACTTGCCTAATCAAAAATTGAACAAAATAACTCAGAACTTGACATGATCGATCATCTTTGTTGATCGATCAACCATCCTTGGCATTTGATCGGTCATTATTTGAATATTTTTATTGCAAGATTGATCGACCGATAAATTGCACCTGACTGATCATCCCTGATCGATAGTTTGACTAGTGAATGCAAATAAAAACATATGTTGCAGGTCTACCACCGCATCCCCACAGCTTGGGCAAACCATATCTCTCGTTCACAAGATCATGTCCCTATGAGCCTTGGTTAGTGGTCGTCCATGCCTAATAATCCAGAGAAAGATCTTAAGGCGTTATCACAACAACAAAGCCTTTTCCCACAATTAAGTAGGGTCAGCTACATGGATGTTTTGCCTCCATTCAGATCTATTTTGGATCATCCTCGGGCTTAAATCCAAATAATTAAGGCCCTAGGGTTCTCTTACATAGAAATGAGAAACCATATTGGGTAAATTACATAATAGAGACAATAAGAAAGGAAAATACATAAAAAGAGAAAGATAAATATATCTCTCAACAACCCCCCTCAGAGCATAGATGTCAGTCATGCTCAGCTTGGAACATCTCTGAAATGACCCTTTAGCTAGAGCCTTGGTGAAAACACATATTGTCTGTTCACCTGAGTTGACGTGGGAAGTGGAGATAAAGCCCTTCTGAATCATGTCACGTGTATAGTGGCAATTACCTCCATTCAGATCTATTTTGGATCATCCTCGGGCTTAAATCCAAATAATTAAGGCCCTAGGGTTCTCTTACATAGAAATGAGAAACCATATTGGGTAAATTACATAATAGAGACAATAAGAAAGCAAAATACATAAAAAGAGAAAGATAAATATATCTCTTAACAACCCCCTCAGAGCATAGATGTCAGTAATGCTCAGCTTGGAACATCTTTGAAATGACTTTTAGCTAGAGCCTTGGTGAAAACACATATTGTCTGTTCACCTGAGTTGACGTGGGAAGTGGAGATAAAGCCCTTCTGAACCATGTCACGTGTATAGTGGCAATTACCTCAATGTGCTTGGTCCTATCATAGAACGGTTGTTGGCAATGAAAAGAGCAGCCTAGTTGTCGCATTGAAGATGAATGGGAAGAGGCGCATCAATAGCTAGATCAACCAGAACAGATCTGACCCGCATAATCTCAGTGCTCCCCAATGCCATGGCTCTGTACTTTGATTAAGCACTAGATCTGGCAACCACGGTCTGCTTCTTGCTATTTCATGACACCAAAAAACTTCCTATGAACTCTGCAGAGTTGGAAGTAGATTTCTTATACTTGGGACATCCTACATAGTCTGCATCTAGACCCTAGAGGGATCCAGTTACCCATCTACACATGTGACGCATATACTCCAATACTCCCCCTCAAGTTGGAGCATGCAATGCTCAGCTTGGAGAAGATTGAAAGAAATCTCAAACTCACAATACAAGGTACTACATACAATATCAACTTAACGCATACTCTACTGTCGATTGTTGCCGAGGATGTTGCTTCTCATGTCGTGTAGGTGAGGAGGAAAAAAAGGGCTGGAGTGTGAGTCGAACTGTCTCCTCGTCGGAGAACATGTGCTTTACTGCGCCTATCAGAGTCACTGAAACTGGAATGAGTCTCCTCGTCGGAGTATTCTGGCTCGTCACATGTAGAAGATTGTGCATCATGTGGACAACAACTCCATCTATAAAGGGACGAACTAAAAAGTTCGTGGAAACATCCCCATCAGAATCTATAGTCGCTGGAGAATGGAGTCTGAAAGTCTCCTCGTCGGAGAACTAGGTCTCTTCATACTGGCTCAGAGAATGGAATCTCTACTATGAAGTCCTTACGAAACCACATGAAAATGTTGACCCACAATGGCATAGAGAATGGGACATCTACTCTAGAGTCCCTATGGATCACATGAAAACTTTGATACCAAAAACAAAGATGGGGACCACACAAACTAAAGAATCGGAATCAATCAGAACATCGAGTCTGAATCTGAACTATCTGTAGAGCATGAAATGTGGCCTGGATTCTGAACTGGAAAATCTGAATCAGACTTGTATACCTCTACATAATAAACCTCCCTTTCTCCCATACTTGTTGAAAAATAATGACATCGACAAAGTTGGGATAAGAAATGAATATGGAGAAAAACCAATGAATCACATAAGACGATTTCAATTTTTCAGCCTTGCAATTTAAAAAAACAATTTTTTTCTCGAATATTTCTTTTTTTAGCAGACTCCTTTTTTCTGTGTACAGTTTTTTGTACGCACTTTTTTTTGAAATCACAGTCCCATTGGGACTAAAATATGTGATCTCTCTTCTTTTTTTTAAATCAACCTTTTCCTTTTTTTTAGTGGTTGGCCTTCCCTCTTTTTTCTCATTTTTTTCCCAAAACTTTTGGCCCACTTGGGCCCATCCCTATTAGGGTTCCTTGATTGGGAACCCCTCACAAGGCATCACGTGTCGTTGCATGTGTCGTTGCATCACGATGGGGAAAGGCATCACGTGTCGTTGCATGTTGCTGCCAGAGAAGATCGGAGTCGCATGGAGGGGAGGAGCGTCGCCTAGAATCGCAAGGAGGGATTGTCGCCTCCTGTGCAAGAACTTCCGCACGAGAGAGGGGCTGAAGATTGTGTGGAGAAGGAGAAGATTGAGCCCGAAGACCGCATCCCGAGGTCGTCAGGGATTGGTTTCATCAGGTGTCATGAGGAGATGACCCTCTGAAGGGTTGCTTCTAGATCACGGAGGATTTCCGCAGCTGGTGGGTTGCTTCAGGATAGGGTTCAAGAAGTTCCGTGACTGTGGGCTGCTTTGAGATAGGGTCTTCATGTGACCTCATCTTCTTTGTGCGGGGCGGAGGTTGCCATCGCCTAACGCAGCATGTTGCTGTGACTTGGAATTAGGGTTTTAAGAACCCAAAATTTTCCCCGAACGTGTTGGATCTCCCGGATGGTGCAATATATTCAGAACATGAACCGTACAGAATAATCTTCAAACGCAAATCTGCTCGCTGAGCAAAATTAGGTTTTCAATAGAAACCCTAGAACTTTCAAACTGCTCTATAATCGATGGCATAGTTAAGGCTTCTGACGAAACCCTAAAACTTGGACTTGAACAATCCCGAACATAATAATCTTCAAAAACAAAACACCAAAATCGAATCTTGAATTGTTGGAATAAAACTGAGGTGTATATTAGATGAGACCCATAGGCTCTCTTATATAGGAGAAAAACCATGGGTTAATTACAAGAGAAGTTTACGAGGATAACATAAAATATAAAATGATATTGAGAGATATATTTATCTCAACATTCCCTCCCAAGCTAGAGCATATATATCTATCATGCTCAGCTTGGAACAACACCTCTGAAATGGTCCTTTGGTCAGGGCCTTGGTGAAGATGTTTGTTGTCTGATCTCCTGTGGAAACATGAGAGGTGGATACGAGACCTTTCTGGATCATGTCTCTAGTGTAGTGACAGTCCACCTCGATATGCTTTGTCCGCTCATGAAAGGCAGGATTGGCAATAAATAAAGCCGCTTAATTATCACATAAAAGCTGCTTAGGAAGAGAAACCTCAACAGTGAGGTCGGTCAGTACGAATCTAACCCGCATCATCTCTGCAATTCCTTGCGTCATGGCCCTGTATTCGGATTCTGCGCTTGATCTGGCCACCACTGTCTGCTTCTTGCTTTTCCATGATACAATTGAGCTCCCGACAAAAACAACAAAGTCTGAAGTACTTTCTGTCTCTGGGGCAACCTGCATATTCTGCGTCTGTACAGGCCGGCACCTCAAGTGATGTACCCCTGCTAAATATAAGACTTGAACCAGGTGAGGTTTTTAGATATCTCAAGATCATATGTACATCATCCATATATACCTTCCTAGGTTGCTCCATGAATTGGCTAACCTTACTCACTGCAAAAGCTATATCTGGCCTGGTGATGGTAGCATACAGGAGTTTCCCAACTAGTTCTCTATATCTCCTCTTGTCTACCTCCTCAGTGTCATTATCATACAATCTCATACTGAGATCCATGGGAGTAGTGGCAGGCTTGCATCCTGTCATACCTGTCTCAAAGAGAAGATCCATCACAAACTTCTTTTGGGTCATCACAAGACCATGATGGTTCCTGGCAAACTCCAGTCCAAGGAAGTATCGAAAAGTGCGAAGGTCCTTAGTCACAAATTGTTGACCTAAGAACTACTTGGTCGTTTGAATCCCTTGCTCGTCAACCCCTGTAACCACAATATCATCCACATAAACAAGAATAGCAACAGTACCTCTTCGTGTCCTCTGAATAAAAAGAGAGTGATCTGTTGTAGACCGTGTAAACCCCTGTCATTTTATCAACTCTGATAGCTTATGGTACCAAGCTCTCGTACTCTGCTTCAGGCCATAAATCTCCTTGTAGAGCTTGCATATCTTCTGTGACTCCCCCTCAGTAGCAAACACTAGTGGTTGCTGCATATATACCTCCTCCTGTAGATCTTCGTATAGAAATGCATTTTTCACGTTAAGTTGATATAGAGACCAGTCCCGTGAGACAGCAGCTGATAGAAGAATGCGAAGTGTCGAGTGTCTAGCCACGGGAGAGAATGTATCCTGATAGTCCAGCCCATAGGTTTGGGTGAACCCACATGCCACAAGGCTTGCCTTGTAGCGATCCACACTGCCGCTTGCCCTCTGTTTTACTATAAATATCCATTTGCATCTAACAACCGAGGTACCTGGTGGAGCAGAGACAATGCTCCAGGTACCACGAGACTGCAAAACTGCCATTTCCTCTTCCATTACAAGTTTCCACTTATTGTCCTGTAGTGCCTCTTGATATGTGCATGGGATAGTAACAACAGAGAGACCCACTACAAACTTCATGTAATCCTCTGAAAGATGATCCAAAAACACATGTGCATCTAGATGATACGTGGCACATTGGCGACGAGGCTTCGTTAGGGCAATAGGGACGTCCAGGTCATCAGCCTCTTTGTTCTCTGGAATCAACTCTGCCTGTGTATCAGTCAAAACCCAGTGCAATCAGTAGAAACAATGTGTTCATGACATACCTCAGGCGTGATAGATGATGTGGCCGACATATGAGCAGAGGGGAAAGTAGAAGAGTTGTGAGTGTACACACGTGGTAAAAACTTGGACTGAACAGATGGAGGTGGGGGTGGTGGTGGTGGTGATGGAGGAGACTAAGTTGTATCATGGGGTTCATCTGTTGAAGAATACGGAGGAGGAGGAACAACAACATCCTCTCCAGAGTTGGCATTGGACAACTTGTCATCTGAAGGAGAGAAATACATAATAGACTCAAAGAAAGTGACATCAGCACTCACATAATATTTGCATCCTGCAGGATCAAAACATCTATACCCTTTTTGAGTACGAGAATAACTGACAAATACACACTTGACAGCTCTAGGTGAGAGCTTGTCACGGCCAGAAGTGAAATTGTGGACAAACGCCACAGACCTAAAGACTTGGGGAGTAAGTGAGAATAGTTCCTTCTCGAGAAACACAATCAAGAAGGGAACCTTCTCTCCAAGAATGGTGGACGGCATGTGGTTGACTAGGTAACAAGCGGTAAGGACAGCATCACCCCAGAAGGAATGAGGGGCATGACTCTGAATCAAAAGTGTCTGTGTAACATCAAGTTGGTGACGGTGTTTACATTCAGCCACGCCATTCTGCTGTGAAGTATAAGTGCAAGAGGTCTGATGAACAATGCCAAGAGACCTTAGAAAGTCAGATAAATGTAATGTAGAAAACTCCAAAGCATTATCCGTACGAATGGATTTCACATGAGCAGAAAAGATATTTTTTATTTCAACAAGAAAAGATTTAATAATAGCACTTGCTTCAGATTTATGTTTTAATAAGAACACCCAAGATAATCTAGTGTAATCGTCCACAGCAACCATATAAAAACAATGCTCCTGATGATCAGGAACACGACTAGGACCCCAAATATCAAAATGAAACAACTCAAACGACTGACTACTATGACGACTTGGACGACTTGGAAAAGAGGAGCGATGGTGCTTCCTAAGCAGACATCCTTCACAGTCTAATGTGGTACGAGTAGAAATCTGTGGCAGTACATGGCACATCTTTTGAAGAGGTAGGTGACCAAAGTGAAGATGCCACATGAAAGGGGACACATACCCTGAAGGAACAGTAGCTATCCCAGCACTCGATGGAATAGCAAGCTTGTACAATCCTCTCTGCTCACGGCCATGCCCAATCACCTTGCCAGTTAGTATGTCCTGAAACACAAGTGAAGACGGGTCAAATATGGCACGATAATGTAAATCTTTTGTAATTTGACTAATAGACAAAAGATTTATCTAAAAATTTGGAGCATGTAATGTAAGACATTCTGAAGATGCATAGAGAGGGCTAGAACAATCTCCCCCTGACCAATAATTGGTAGACGGATCCCATTAGCAATAACCACGGATCGTTCAGGTAGGATAGACCTGTAGGAACGAAACTACGTCCGATCTCCACACATATTATGTGACACTCCAGAACCCATAATCCAATCTACCATATTTGAACTGCTACTACTAGTAAAAGCATAAGAAGTACCTAATGAACTAGACAACGCTCTGACAGAAGCTGCAGCCTCTGATGAACTAGTAGCTTGGGTCACCGGAGTGGTCATCGTGTCTCTAAGTCGAGGGATAATGTCGTTGAAGCGAGGATCCGGAGTAGGCGTAATGGAATGCTTTGTCTGCTCTGCAACCCGTGCAGATGCTGGATAGCCATGCTTCTGAAAGCATGTCTCCTCCGAGTGACCAGGACGATGGCAATGTGTACAAGGACCATGATGTCTGTCGCCTCCTCGACCTCGAGGTCCACGGCCACGAAACTGGGATGACCCCCTCTACCACAAGAAGCTGCCATAGAAGAGGGAGTCGATTGGGCTGTAGTGGTGGAGGTGGTAGTGATCCTGCTCAGTCGCTTGTAGACCCCTTCCATCGGCGATATTGTCTCTCCAGTCAGGAGCTGAGTACGGGCTGCATCGTACTCTGAGTCAAGGGATGACAAGAACACTCCTGTCATGGTTACATTATGATATGCATGTTGTTGTTCATTGTTGGTAGTAATGGGCATGAAGCTGTGAAGTCGCTCAAACATGCCACGCAGATGAGAGAAGTGAGCGTGGAGTGGCCGACCATTCTGCTTGGTCGAAAAAATGTCATACTACAGTTAAAGAATCTTGTTTTCATTCTTCGCCTGTTTGTAGGTGTTTGCCAGTATATGCCACATGGCCTTTGCAGTTGGCTGATTAACTATATCATTAGTGATCTCCGTGGTCAGAGCTCCAGATAGCCATATACGAGCATAGGCATCGTCCTGCTTCCACGATGCATTGGCCCCAGTCTTGTCCACTGACTCTGAGTCAGTTAGAATGTGCTCCTTGTTGTGGCACTGCATTAGGGTACGAAACTGCATGGACCATTACTCGTAGTTGGTCCCCTCTATCTTTACAATAGGTGTCGGGCCTTTGAAGGCACCAGGAGAGGAGAATACGTCACCCTTATTATCTGACATTATCCCAATAAGCCAAGACACGGAATAAGTGGAGAACAAATCAAGAAATGATTTGTTTACATAACTGTTAGAGAATGTGATAGGCGGGTAATTGGATCTCACCAAGATCCAATTACCCCACTCATGTTTAGTCCCACGTGGATGAGCGTTGGGACTCTGGTCTGTCCGAGAGGCTATATAAGGAGTCCCTCACCCCCTGTACTCATTGAGAAAGTCAATAGACAAACATGCCCTGTTGAGGGCTTCTCCCGTGGTTTTATCCCGCTCCTCACGGAGTAGGGTTCCACGTAAAATCATGGTGTTCCATGTTCTATATTTCTTGTTTATGCTATGTTTATCAATCGCTTCCGCATTCTTCATATTCTATAGCATGGTATCAGAGCGGGTCGATTCTCGAGGATTTGTTCTTGAATATTCTTTATTTACATTCGAGATTCGTTTTGTTATGATGAAGATCTGTTGTTCTTGTTCGAGATCTGTTCATATCATTCTTGAAGATCTGTTGCTGGATTCATGTTCTAGGGTTTCATTTTTTGAAACCCTATTTTCTGCGCAGATGGTCCTCATGCCGTGAGATCTCTCCTGCCAACATTATGCCTGGAGGAGCCCAAATAATCTCCATCGTATACCCATCCGTGTCTCCAGATCGATGTCCACATCAACCAGACGCAAGCAGAGCCCTCGCTCCTGATCTCGTGCAGGCGGCGCCCTTCCTCTTCACGCGAGTCCTTGTTGTGCTCCATCGCGCAGCCCTACGCATACGGGCGTGCAACCTCCAACCGCACCATCACTCCTGCAGGCAACATCTCATGCTCCAGGCGCGAAACCCTTTCGCCCTGCCGCAGGAAATAGCGCAGGCGGTGCTCCTTCTGGCGACATCCCCTCCTGTGATCTCTCTCAGCCATGTCTCGCGCAGGCGGCGCGAGGCCTCTCTCCAGACAGCGAAGGCATAAGGCAGGCGGCGATGCCCTCCAGTAATTCCAGGCATCTTTCTCGATCGTGTGTGTAGGCGCGCACAGCTCTCCTCCCCGGCGCAAACGTCCTCCGGATCCTGTCGGTGTCGTCATCTCGAGCAGGCCACGCCGCATCACGCGGCCTCTCCCGTTCGCCTTTCAGCCCCCCCCCAGGCGACCCATCTGGTTATGGCATCTCGTTGCGGCACAGGCGGCGCCGCACCTTCAAGTCGAAGCACACACAGGCGTGCCCTAACGAGTTCCTCCAGACCCAAACGGCGGTGGCTCCCATCTTGGCAGTACCCTAGTCACGCGAACGTCGGGCCAAATCGCCTCTGCTCGCAGATGCGCCCATTTAATCCCGATTTATTTCCCACTGACGGCGATGATTTGTTTTAGAAACGAAGGGTTTCCAGTTGGGGAATGGTTGCGTATGTGAAAAAATAAGGGAGAGTTTTGAAAAAAAATGTGTGGGCTATTTATTGTAAGGTTCAAGTAGCCTACGGTTTACAAAAAAAAGTGGTTGATTTGGGCCCCTTTGGGCCCAGGAAAAAAAGAAAGAAGTTTAAAAAAAAGGAAAAAGAAAAAAAGGCGCGTACAAAATGAAGAGCCATACGCAAGTTAAAAAAAATGCGAAAGCCGATAAAAAAAATGCACGGCTTATGTTAAAAAAGAAAAAAAATACGTCTTTTGGTTTCTCCCAACTTGATCAATGCTCTTATTCTATCAAGTATGGGAGAAAGGGGGAGTCAGAAATGGAATATTCTTCAGGACTTCTGCGCATCCACGACTGACAGACCAACACTCCAGATTTCTACAGATCATCTGTCTTCACCAAGCATCAACTTCTTCGTCGATGCGTATACTTCTTCTTTTACGACCCGATCAGTTTACCGCGCTGGACTTCTTCTGCAGCGATTCTTCTCCAGGCACGACAGAGATATGTTCCGGTGACCTGATATCGCAGCGGTTCTACAGGCATGACAGAGATATGTTCCGATGACCTGAAAGCCGCAGATCCGTCCTCATGCGAGGTCTTCTACCAGCAGCGAACTTGTGTTCTTGTGATGTATCGTGTGAAGATGTGTTGTATACTTTCTTTTTTGCAAGCTGCAGCTTTCTCTGCTCCAGCTTGAGGGGGAGTGTTAGAGAATGTGATAGGCGGGTAATTGGATCTCACCAAGATCCAATTACCCCACTCATGTTTAGTCCCACATGGATGAGCGTTGGGACTTTGGTCTATCCGAGAGGCTATATAAGGAGTCCCTCACCCCCTGTACTCATTGAGAAAGTCAATAGACAAACATGCCCTGTTGAGGGCTTCTCCTGTGGTTTCATCCCGCTCCTCACGGAGTAGGGTTCCACGTAAAATCATGGTGTTCCATGTTCTATATTTCTTGTTTATGCTATGTTTATCAATCGCTTCCGCATTCTTCATATTCTATAAGAACAACTATATGAGGGAGTAGATGTATGTGTAGACTCATACAACCATCCCTAGATCTTTGATTGAGCTAGTAAGCCGCAAAATATGTTACAAATCAGAATAAACTACTGATTCCAAACCAAAATAGATCTCGGTGGATTACCAAAATGGCATTGAATGGTCCCCAGGTGGCTACGGGGGGAATCTCCAGTGTCGCAGACGACGGGAGTGGCTTTACGGTTGTAGAAGGGCACGCAGGAGATGCTGCGGGCCGCGCAGGAGCGCACGGAGGCATCCCACGGCGGTGCAGGGATCAACTGAGTCGCGCTAGAGGGCCAAGGCCTACGTACGGCGGCGCTAGAGGACCAAGGCCTGCGCACGGCGGTGCTGAATATCCAAGAGGCCTCCAGCGGTGGCTCTGGAGGCAGCCACTGCTATGCGGGAGGGCGGAGGGCCTCCTACGTCACCACTGGGGAGGTCCCTAGAGAGCGTTGCTAGGGTGTGACGCGCAGGGAGAGCAGCGACGCGGGGGGGGGGGGGAGGGGGGCGTTGGTGTAGGGTTAGGGTTTTGGGTGGGATATGGAACCACGATCTAGGACCGTTGCTCCGATACCATATTGGAATAAAAGTGAGGCATATATTAGATGAGACCCATAGGCTCTCTTATATACGAGAAAAGCCATGGGTTAATTATAAGAGCGGTGCACGAGGATAACATAAAATATAAAATGATACTGAGAGAGATATTTATCTCAACATGAACAAATGATGAAAAAATAACTCCTCAAAAATCGAACCCGCTCGGATACCATGTTAGAAATCGAGAATGTGAAAGCGTAATTTCAGAGGACTGGAATAAACATGAAAGAACACCGGGATTTTTACATGGAACCCTACTCCGTGAGGAGCAGGATGAAACCACATGAGAACGCCTCAAAGGGTTGATTCTTCTATTGAAGTTCCTCATCTGATACAATGGGTGTTGTAGAGATATTTATGTGTCTATGTACCTTATCCGGTATTTTATATTCTTTATCTCTCTTTCATGCAATTTACCCATATGTCTCTCCTCTATATAAGAGAGCCTAGGGTTACTAGAATAAACAAGTTATTTCATTGTCCCAACATGGTATCAGAGCGCTGGTCCTAGACCGGAGCTCTCGTGCCCTAACCCTAAACATAACCCCACCTCCCAGCCCCTCACTGTCGATCCTTACATCGTCGACACTGCGCCCTCGCCCGTGCGCCCCAGTGCACATCGCCCCTGCCTGTGCGTCCCCGCACGCATCGCCCTCAGTCACGCGCGAGGTGCGCACATCGCTCTCGGCCTCCGCCCTGCGTGCACGTCTCCTGCCCAACACGCCTCTCTGCCCAGTGCACGCTTGTGCGCCCCTTGCGTGCAACTGTGCACAGCATCTTCGTTCACAAGGGCCTTCCTGCTTGTGCAGCGTGCCTGTACGCCTCTTGTGTGCTGTGTGCATTCCTATGTGCACCAGTGGGCATTTGTATGCACCTGCGTGCGTCGAGGGGTGTTCTAGAAGGAGCACCCCCCTCCCTATTCTTCACATCGTTAATGGGGTTGGTTGCGTCTTGAGTCTACACGTGCAACCACATCCCCACACGTCTGTGTAGACGATTATTTTCAGACTTCTATCATCCCTAATCTTCCTCTATCAGCATCATGTCAAAAAGTAAGATCGATCTTCCGTCAACTGGCGCATTCAGAGGTCCAACACCTATAGTCAAGATGGACGAGACGAACTATGAGCTCTGGGCAATGCAGCTCATGAGTCTCATGACGTCGAGTGGTAAGAAGCATATTCTTACTAAGGAATAACCGGTGGAGAAGACGGGGATAAACGCCTCTTAGGAGGCAGATGATGCATATGCCAAAGTCTGGCTTTCAGGGACATTGACAACAGAGATCGCCAATGACATGTTACATCAGCCCACTGCTAAGGCTATGTGGGACATCCTCGCAGCTACACATTCTCAAACGAGGAATGAGACCAAGATACTCCAGCTTCAGCATGACATCTTCACTATCAAACAGAACGGACGACCTCTTCATTCTTTGTATACATCCTTACGAGGAATGTTGGAGAAGTTTCACAGCTTTATGTCACTCAGCCACTACCGAGAAGTAAAAGACATATAGGAATGCTACTATGGTTGGTGTATTCCTAGCCACCATAGATCCTGAATATGATGTTGCTCGCTCCCAGATCCTGGCAGATGCGACTATTCCTCTCATGGAGGAAGCTTTCCGGAGGCTAAGCAGGATTATTGTTCCATCTACTGTCATTAGTCAGACTTCTTCGGCTATGGCAGCATCTCGTGGCAGAGGTAGTCCCTTTTCTCGTGGACGTGGACATCGTGGTAGAGGAGAACATATTCGCCAGCCCAGTACTTTCTGCCGTCGTCCAGGTCATATTGAGGAGACATGCTATTCTAAGCATGGTTTCCCAGCTTCAGCTCGTGTAGCAGAGCAGGTCGAGACTCATGCTACTCCTATTTCAGATGCAAGGTTTGACGACTTAGTGGCAAGATTATGCGACATCATGCCTTCTTCTTCATCATCTTCGGGAGGTCATTCAGATGTTGTAGCTTTCGCCTCTGCTAGCACTTTTGCTACAGCCAACACCTCAGGTAGCATTTTTGCTTTTACCTCATGTTATGCATCTCCGATTCCAGATTGGATTATGGACTCTGGGCAACACATCACTTATGCGGAGATAAAGGACAGCTTACAGCCAAAAGTCATATTCCTCCACGAAGAACAGTTGTGATAGCTGATGGTACTCACTCTCCGATCACAGAAGGGAAGATTACTCTTACACCTTCAATGCATTTGCAGAATGTGCTCCATGCTCCTGATTTCTCTATGAACTTGTTATCCATCAGCCAAATTACAAAAGACTTGCATTGCCGGGCCATATTTGACCCATCATCTCTTGTTTTTCATGACATTCTTACGGGCAGGGTGATTGGTTGTGGTTGTGAGTAGGGTGGTCTCTATAGACTGGTCCAAACTCCATATGCAGGCGCATCTTCTATCTCAACAGGACCAATCTCTCCTTTCACTTGGCACTTACGTTTTCATCATCTTCCTCTCCAGAAGATGAGCCATATTTTACCGCAGATCTCTCCAGGCCCTACATTCCAGTACGAAGCTTGTCAGTTGGGGAAGTATCATTGTTCGTCTTTCCCCAGTCATCAGAGTCATAATAGTAGCTCCCCTTTTGAGTTGTTTCATGTTGATATTTGGGGTCCAAGTCGTGTTCCTGATCTTCAGGGGCATAGGTTTTATCTTGTTGCCGTTGATGATTTCTCACGTTTGTCATGGGTTTTCTTATTGAAAAAAAAAATCTGAAGTCGGAGATATAATTAAAATTTTTATCAATGAAGTTCAGAATGTTTTCTCTTCATCTGTGAAACGTGTAAGAACGGATAACGCCTTGGAATTTTGCACATGTACTCTATCCAATTTCTGCTCTTCCTGTGGCATTATTCATCAAACAGCATGTCCTTATACCTCTCAGTAAAATGGGGTTGCAGAGAGAAAGCATCATCATTTACTTGATATCACTCGAATACTCCTTATTCAAAGTCGTGCCCCGCACTCGTTTTGGGATGATGCAGTCCTTACGGCATGTTATCTGGTAAATCGCATGCCCTCGTCCGTCTTAGGTGAGAAAACTCCTTTTTCCATTGCCTTTCCTGACAAGCAGTTATTCTCACTTACTCCTCGTCTCTTTGGTTCTGTCGTCTTTGTCCACCAAATGGCTCCAGGTCTTGATAAGCTCTCTCCTAGAGCTATCAAATGTGCGTTTGTTGGGTACTCTAGGATTCAGAAGGGATATCAATGGTATGATCTGTTGGGAAACGTGAATGAGTTGTTTATTCCATAGCCCTAGGCTCTCTTATATAGGAGAGTAGCCTATGGGTAAATTACATAAAGAGGATAACAAGAGAAATAAAATAGCAAAGAGGTACAATAACTCAACGTGCGTCAACACTCCCCCTCAAGATGGAGCATAGATGTCAATCATGCTCAGCTTGGAAGCACACTTCTGAAATGGGCCACGTAATAATGCCTTGGTAAAAATGTCTGCCGTCTGGTTCTCTGAAGTAACGTGGGATGTGGTAATAAATCCTTTCTGGATCATATCACGTATGAAGTGACAATCCACTTCAATATGCTTGGTCCGCTCATGGAATGCAGGATTATTAGCAATGAACAAAGCAGCCTGATTATCACACTCCAAGTTCATAGGAAGTGGTATATCTAAGCATAGATCTGTCAGCACTGCTTTCACCCACATCATCTCTGTAGTAGCCTGGGCCATAGCCCTATATTCGGATTCAGCACTGGATCTAGCTACCACAGTTTGCTTCTTGCTCCTCCATGAGACTGGGGCATCTCCGACATAGACAGCGTACCCTGAGGTGGACTTTCTATCCTTAGGACATCCTGCATAGTCTGCATCTGCGCATGCATAGACAGAAATCCCCTTTCCTTTCTTAAACAGCATACCTTTACCTGGAGAAGATTTGAGGTATCTAAGTATCATGTGTATTGCATCCATATGCACCTGGCGTGGCTGCTCCATGAACTGGCTCACACGGCTCACTGCAAATAATATATCTGGCCTAGTGATGGTGACATATAGCAGTTTGCCTACCAGTTCTCTGTATCTTCTCCTGTCAACCTCCTCTGTGTCATCATCATACATCTTCATGCTAGGGTCCATAGGTGTCGTAGCAGGTCGACACCCTAGCATACCTGTCTCACTTAGTAGATCTGTGACATACTTCCTCTGTGACATGACTAGTCCATACGAATTTCTAGCAAACTCCAGCCCCAGAAAATATCTAAGGACTCCCAGGTCCTTGATGACAAACTCGGTCCCTAGCCTTTCCTTTGCCTGCTTAATGCCCTGTTCATCATCACCTGTAATCAGGATATCGTCAACATAAACCATGATTACAACAGTACCTCTTGCCGTTTTCTGTACAAACAAGGAATGATCAGCATTTGAGCGTTTGTATCCTTGTTTCTCAAAGAGGTCTGACAGCTTCTGGAACCACGCTCTGGGGCTCTGCTTAAGGCCATAGATGGCCTTATGTAATCGGCAAACCTTGGAACACTCCCCCTCAACAGCAAAACCTGGTGGCTGTTGCATGTAGACCTCCTCCTGCAAATCGCCATACAGAAAAGCATTCTTCACATCCAGTTGATATAGGGGCCAGTCTTTAGTGACTGCAACAGATAAGAGGATCCGTAGAGTGGAATGACGAGCCACCGGGGAGAACGTGTCAAGGTAGTCTACCCCATATGTTTGTGTGAATCCCCTTGCAACTAGGCGTGCCTTGTACCTGTCAATGGAGCCATCTGCATTATGTTTCACTGTAAACACCCACTTGCAACTCACCGGGTTGACATCTGGAGGTATAGTAACCAAGCTCCATGTTCCTCTGGACTGAAGTGTCGCCATCTCTTCCTCCATTGCTAGCCTCCATCGAGAATCCTGCAAGGCCTCATGGTGATTCCTTGGAATATCTGTAGCTGAAAGTGCCAACGCAAACGTCTTGAAAGGTCCAGATAGCCTCTCAAACGACACCACTGCTGAAACTGGATACTGGACACAGCTTCTCTTTGACTTGCGTAGAGCAATTGGAACATTTAGGTCCTCTGTGGTATCAGCATGCTCCTGTGACATATCCTGCTGAGTAATGTCGTCAGATTCATCAACATTAATATTTTCATTACATACCATAGGCGAGCTAGTTGACTGGTCAGGACCATGAGCTTGATTCGGCCTTCGGGTGTAATGGAATGGTAATGGAGGTACTATTGATGGCGCTGGTGGTGGTGGTGATGGTGGTGGTTGAGATGTTGGTGGTGCCATGAACACAGTATCAGGGGATATAGATTGTGGCTGCATGTTCCCAGATTCTGAGAAGTACATGATGGATTCAAAGAATGTAACATCTGCACTGATCACATAACGCCGACGCAGAGGGTCAAAACACTTGTACCCCTTTTGAGTTCTGGAGTACCCCACAAAGACACACTTGACAGCCCTAGGAGAGAGCTTGTCAGAACCGGGCGACAGCTGATGGACAAATGCGACTGACCCAAACACACGAGGGGTAAGAGTGAACAGATCCTTGTCAGGATAAATAAGTGAGAAGGGGATCTGTTCATTCAAGACTGACGAGGGCATACGGTTTATAAGATAACATGCAGTGAGGACTGCATCACCCCAGTAGGAATACGGAACATGACTCTGAATGAGAAGAGACCTTGTGACATCAAGAAGGTGACGGTGTTTTCTTTCTGCAACTCCATTCTGTTGGGACGTATGGGCACAGGATGTTTGGTGAACAATTCCCTTAGAAGAGTAGTAGTTGGCTAGATAATTGGTGCACAATTCTAAGGCATTGTCACTTCTCAAAAATTTGACAGTTGTGGAAAAGACATTCTGAATCTCATTTAGAAATTGAACAATAATATTTCCAGCTTCAGACTTATTTTTCATTAAAAATACCCATGATGCTCTAGAGAAATCATCCACAAAAACAATATAATACCTGTGTCCCTGAAGATCGGGAACACGACTTGGGCCCCAGACATCAACATGAAACAACTCAAATTTGGAGTTACTACTCCGACCTTGACCACTGGGAAACGATGACCTGTGATGTTTTCCCAACTGACACGCCTCACACTGGATAGGTGTGTGAGAAAGACTATAAGGTAAGACACGACACAACTTCTGAAGCGGGAGGTGACCAAGACGCAGATGCCACAGGAGAGGAGATACTTGTCCAGCGGGGGAAGAGGTGATTCCAGCAAAAGGGGTCTGGTTCAGACGATAGAGGCCTCCTTGCTCATAGCCATGACCAATCACGTTGCCCGTACGGATGTCCTGAAAAATCAAAGAAGATGAATCAAAAATAGCTCGACATTGGAGATCCTTCGTAATCTGGCTGATTGACAATAGATTCATAGAAAAATGCGGTGCATGTAAAACATTCTTGAGCTGCATAGATGATGTCAATCTAATCTCCCCCTGACCCATGATGGGGGAATGAGTGCCATTGGCAATCACTATTGTTCGTCCTGGAGGAATCTGAGTATATCCTGAAAGTAGACTCTGGTCGCCACATAGATGATGTGTAGCGCCTGAGTCCATGATCCATGGCAATGTATCCGATCTACTACTATGTAGTGCAAGTGTACTACCTGAAGTACTCGTAGAGGCAGAAGCAGAAGCAGCAACATCCGTATGACTCTCTGTCGTCGGTGCTAGGCCAGATGGAGGGATAATGCCCCTGAGGCGGGCAACCAGATCATCAAAACGCTGATCCAGTGAAGCAGGAGAAGGAGGCTCTATCTGCTCAGCGGCTCGTGCAGATGCAGGAAATCCATGCTTTGAATAGCATGTGTCTTCAGTATGGCCGACTCTGTGACAATATGAGCATGTTGGCCTAGTGCGGCCACCCCTTCCACGGGGAGTACGTCCACGGCCCTGGTAATGAGAGCCACGGCCCCTGTTGGCTGCCATGGCTGAGGGATTCTGGCTAGTGGCTGCAGAAGGTACAGTGATCCTACTCAACCTATGAAAGGCCTCCTCCATGGGAGGAATAGTTGAGTCCGCCAGAATCTGTGAACGAGCAGCCTCATACTCTGGGTCGAGTGCTGCGAGAAACACACCCACCATCGTTGCGTTCCTATATGTCTTTTGCTGCTCTGGCGTGGCGGTAAGAGGCATGAAGCTATGAAGCTTCTCAAACATTCCTCTCAAAGATGTGTAGAGAGAATGTAACGGGCGACCATTCTGCTTTATTGTGAATATATCATGTTGTAGTTGCAGAATTTTTGTCTCATTCTTCGCCTGAGAATATGTTGATGCCAGAATATCCCACATGTCTTTTGCTGTGGGTTGATGTAGAATATCATTGGCAATTTCAATGGCCAATGTGCCAGACAGCCACACCTTGGCATATGCGTCATCTGCCTCCCATGAGGCATGAACTCCAGTCTTCTCTGCAGGCTCGGGCTCTGTGAGGATATGCTTCTTGCCCGTGGACTTCATCATACTCATGAACTGCATTGCCCACAGTTCATAGTTCGTACCGTCCATCTTGACAATGGGCGCTGGACCACGAAATGCGCCCATGGACGGGATATCTGCCTTGCTTTCTGACATACTGAATACGGAAGACTGGAGCTAACTGCAATGGATAATATTTGTCTACAATGACATAGACGGGATTAGTTGCATGTGTAGACCTCAAGCAACTATCCCCATGGAACTATGCGCGCTACGATCCGCACGCGCACAGGTTTTGATTGTAGAAACCCTCGCGCACGATTGAGAAGGTGCCCTAGCCGATGAGGACCCTCGCGCGCTACAGGATGGCGCTACAGAAAGGTGCGCACAGGATGGCGCTACAGTACCCTCGCGCGATGAGGATGTCGCGTGTGTGCAGAAGCCTCACGCGCGATGAAGATGCCTCACGCAAAGCCTCACGCGCGATGATGGCGATGAAGAAGCCTCACGCGCGATGAAGGCGATCGCCAGGAGGGTTACCAGGAGGCTGCGGCGTGCTTCGCCAGAAGGGCGATGAAGATGTTGCGCGATCTGCGCAGAAGAGAGATGAGCGCGCGATCGCCAGGAGCGAGGATCACCAGGAGGCTGCGGCGTGCTTCTCGAACAGAAGGTCACGCGCGCATGAAGCAGGAAGGCGGCGACCTCGCAGAAATCGAGAGAGAGAAAGGGCGGCGGGTGGGGTAGGGTTAGGGTTCAGAACTCCGGCCTAGGACCGTCGCTCTGATACCATGTTGGGAAACGTGAATGAGTTGTTTATTCCATAGCCCTAGGCTCTCTTATATAGGAGAGTAGCCTATGGGTAAATTACATAAAGAGGATAACAAGAGAAATAAAATAGCAAAGAGGTACAATAACTCAACGTGCGTCAACATGATCCTTTGCGCAGAAAATATTATATAAGTGCTGACGTCACATTCTTTGAGTCCGTAATATATTTCTCTCCTACAAGAGAAAGATTGTCTTCCTCTAGTTCTGATAATGAAGTTTACGTGCCACCTCCTCCTATAGTACCATCTTCGTATATACCTGTGCATGTCGTCCCTTCATCACCACCATCACCTCCTCCACCACCTTCTCAATCACTTCCGTAATCTACCCAGCCAGACATCGTTCCTCCCTTACCAAAGTTCTATACTCGTCGACATGCCTCTGCTCATGGTCATTGTCAGCCATCTGATGTGCCCCAGGTTTGTTTTGATAACACGATTTCTAATGATGGGTCTGAGGAAGTTTCTATGCAGGAGAATAGCCCACAGATGGACAAGGTTTTCCATGACTTGGATATACCTATTGCTATTCGCAGGCAGAAGAGATCTTACACGTCATACCCCTTTGCTTCTCAGGTTTCATTTCATCGTCTCACAGGGGACTTCCAGAGATTCAATGTTGCCTTATCTGCTGTGGAGATTCCACGAAATCATCAAGAAGCATTGAAGGATACTCGTTGGCGTTTGGCCACGGAGGAAGAAATGGCTGCATTGCGATCCCTTGGTACTTGGAGCTTGGTGACGACTCCCCTGGGGCATTTGTAGTCAGTTGCAAATGGGTATTCACTGTTAAACAGAATGCAGATGTCACCATAGATCGTTACAAGGCAAGGTTAGTGGCACGTAGTTTCACTCCGACCTACAAAAGTGGATTACTTGGACACTTTTTCTCTCGCCATTTTACACTACGTATCTTACTTTCTGTGGCGGTGGTACACGATTGGCCTTTATTTCAGTTGGATGTCAAAAATGCTTTTCTGTATGGAGATCTGCAGGAGGAAGTGTACATGCAGCAGCCACCTGGGTTTGCTGTTGAGGGGGAGTGTCAGCATGTCTGTAGACTTTATAAGGCTATATATGGCCTTAAGCAAAATCCAAGAGCATGGTTTCAGAAACTTTCAGAGTTGATTGAGAACAAAGGGTTCAAGAGGTCTAACGCAGACCATTCACTCTTTATGCAGAGGACATCGAGAGGTACTGTTGCCATAATGGTCTACATTGATGATATTCTTGTTACAGGAGATGATATGTAGAGAATAAAGATGGCAAAAGGGTTTCTTGGCAGTCAGTTTGTTACTAAGGATCTGGGCACCCTAAGGTACTTCTTAGGGTTGGAATTTGCTAGAAATACACAGGGCCTTGTGATGACCCAAAGAAAATATGTCTCAGACATGCTGGTTGAAATGGGAAAGATTGGGTGTCGATCCTCTACTACTCCTATGGATCCTAGTATGAAATTATACGAGGATGATACAAATGAAGTGGATAAGAGGAGGTACAGAGAGATAGTGGAGAAACTCTTATATGTTACCATTACCAGCCACTCATCCAGATATCGCATTTGCAGTAACTGAGTGAGTCCGTTCATGGAACAACCTCAACAAATACATATGGATGTTATATACATGATATTAAGATACCTAAAGTCTTCTCCATGTATAGGATTACTCTTCAAGAAAGAAGCAACTCTCAAGGTATATGTGTGTGCTGATGCTGACTATGCAGGGTGCCCTAAGGATAAAAAATCCATGACATGCTTTGCAGTGTTCGTTGGCAGTTCTCTTGTTAATTAGAAAAGCAAGAAACAAACAGTTGTGGCTAGATCAAGTGCCAAATCTTAGTATAGAGCTATGGCACAAGCAAACACAAAAATGATATGTGTACGAGCAGTATTAGTAGATTTAAATGTAGATGTTCATCTACCCCTACAGCTACAGTGCAATAACCAGGTTGCCTTGTTCAATGCAAACAACCCTGCATTCCATGAGCGAACTAAACATATTGAGGTGGACTGTCACTACACTAGAGATATGATCCAGAAGGGGTTGATCTCTACCTCTCATGTTAGTTCAGAAGAACAAACAGTAGATATCTTTACTAAGGCATTACTCCATGGGTCGTTTCAAAAGTGTTCATCCAAGCTGAGCATGATCGACATCTATGTTCCATCTTGAAGGGGAGTGTAGAGATATTTATATGTGTCTATGTACCTTGTCAGCTATTTTATCTTCTTTATGTCCCTTTCATGTAATTTACCCATAGGTCTCTCCTCTATATAAGAGAGCCTAGGGTTACTGGAATAAACAAGTTATTTCATTTTGCCAGCAGGTGTGGGGCTTCTTATATAGCCCCCACTGAGTCTCCAAGTCCCACAAATAGTAGATGTGGGACTAAACCACCGGATGTGGTAATTGGACCATGGAGGATCCAGTTACCTATCTACACATGTGACACATATACTCCAATTATAATAGATGGAACTTAGTTACGATACAAATAAATAACAATAATGGTTCTTATATAATTTAAATGTGATAACCTTAGTGACAGAGCTACAGAGTAGAGTGTTAAATCCCTTTTAGTGCTTATTAGTAGTCACTTTTCTTGTTGGCAGTTGCTTTCCTTATAATCATTGTTCCTTGTATGCACTTTTACCCACTTTTAGTTGTTTTATATCCGTATTATTGGACACTTTATTCATAATCCTATTGCGTAAAATCAGTAGGTTTGCAGGAGCAGCAGTAGGCAGCTTGTAGGTTAATATATACGAATAGGGGTGCAGTAGTTTACTTTTTTTTGTTTTCTTGTACATGTATAGGTTTTTGAGAGACGTGGTGTATATGTACATGTTGCTACAAATTTTGGTACATTGTACATCTTTTGTGGACAGTGATGCAAAATGAAAATTGAATAGAAAATGGTGTTGGCTCTTTCTTTACTAATCTCGTACATGCATAGTACAACTTGGTATTTCGGATATAGACTTGTATGTGTGGATGTGTATTGCTTAGTATCTGGACCTTGGGGACGTGACATAGGGTGAACTCATGAGCCATAAGCCTCACCTTGTAGCGGTCAATGCTTTCATCTACTCAGTGCTTCACTGTAAACACCTATTTTCAACTAATCACAGAAGCTCTTGTAGGAGCAATGACCAAGCTCCATGTATCGCACAACTATAGCGCAGTCATCTCCTCCTCCATAGCAAGACACCACTGACTGTCTCGCATAACCTCCTGATATGTCATATCGGAACTCTACGATAGATAAACCCACGATAAACCTCTTGAAACCTTTGAAAAATGCCTCAAAGAAACATGAGCGGCGAGAGGATACATGGCATACGTATGCCTATGCTTTTGAAGAGCAATGGGCACATTAAGGTCTTTTGTGCCATCCGTGACCTGTAAAGTAGCCTTCTGAGGAGGCACCTGCTCATCCAGTAAAGCCGCATGTATAAACAAATCACCAGTTCCATCAGTAGACAAAGTGCTTAGAACATACATAGGGAGTGTTGATGGGGAAGAGCCATGAGCAAGGGGTACAAAAAGCAGCGTGCGAACATAAAAATGCAGCAAAAACTGAGCCTAAGTAATAGGAGGTGGGGCGGAGGAGCAACCACGATAGGAGGTGGTGTTGCTGGAGGAGGTAGAGGTGGTGGTCACGTAGGAGGAACCGCAACTGAAGGTGGTGTTGGTATAGGAGGAGAAGGCATGTCGACCTCATCTCCGGGTCAGACGAAGTCAATCTATCACCTGTAAGAGAAAGATACATGATCGATTCAAAGAAGGTGACATCAGCACCGACGTAGTACTTTCGTTGAATGAGATCAGAGCATTGATACCCCTTCTGGATCCAAGAGTAGTTCATAACTTGACAGTTTTGCAAGAGAGCTTGTCACGACCATGAGTCAAATGATGAACGAATGCCACGAAACAAAAGATATGAGGTGTAACAGAGACAAGATACTTCTCAGGACGTAATTGAGAAAGAAATCTTCTCTCCTAACATAGAGGGTGTCATATGATTCACGAGGTAACAAGCTGTGAAGACTATTACATCACCCCAGAAAGAGTGGGAGCACAACTCTGAATCCTGGTCACATAAAGTAACGATGTTTGCATTGAGAACCATCATTTTGTTGGGAAGTATACGCACACAAAGTCTTGTGTATAATGCCAAGAGACCTGAAGATCTGAGAAAGTTGTCAAGTGCAGAACTCCAAGGCATTATCAGAGCGAACATATTTGAAAGTAGCAGAAAAAGTGTTTTTATTTCATGAATAAAATATTAAACAACATACCCAGTCTCATACATGTTTTTCAAAAGAAAAATCTATGACAGTCTAAGGAAAATCATCAATTACAAAAAGATGGAACATGTGCCCACGATGGTTAAGAACACGACTATGACCCCAAATACCAAAATGATTCAACTGCTATTGCTACGACTCTGACGATAAGGAAAAGTAGGCCGCTGATACTTCCCAAATTGGCAAGCTTCATACTGAAAGATGGACTGAGAAGATATATGTGAGAAGATATGACACAACTTTTGCCTAGAAAGGTGGCCGAACTAAAGATGCCTCGTGTATGGAGAGATTGATCTAGTCGAAATGGAAGAACCAGCGGCATATAGAAACTGGACCAGTCTGTAGAGACCCCCTTACTTACAGCTACATCCACTCATCATGCCTGTGAGGTTGTCCTGAAACATAAGAGAAGAGGGGTCAAATATGGCAAGACAATATAAATCCTTAGTGATCCGATTAATAGAGAATAAATTCATCGAAAAATCAGGTCCTGCAGATGCATATACAACGTCGAACAGATCTTCCCATGTCCTCTAATAGGGGAATGAATCTCATCTGCAATGACAATACATCCGTCAGGTGGTACATATGCAAACTAAACTCTGTCTCTGCATAAATGATGAGAGGCACCAGAATCCATGCTTGACTTTGTCATGTCTACCATATAACAATGAGTAAAGGTATAAGCTATATCTGAGGTACTAGAAGTAGCTATGGTTGTGGCAGCGATGATGGTAGGACCTACATGAGCACTAACAATGGTTGCAACAAGAGTCATGATCTCCCTTATACGAGAGATAATATCATCCAACTTCTGATCAGTAGTAGTCATAAAAGTGGCAATAAGCTCAACATGCTCGATCACACGAGCAGACGCTGGGTAGCCATGCTTCAAGTACCAAGCTTCCTACTAATAACCAGGTCAATGACAGTAACTGCATGGTCCGCGTAGACACCTGCCTCCTCTGCCATGAACACCACACCCTCTGAATTAAGATTTACCTCCTCTACCACGAGATGCAGTTATCACTGAGGAGGTTGAAGTGGTGACAGTAGATGGGATCGTGATCCTATTAAGATGATCATAAGCTTCCTCCATTGGAGGTACGGATGCACCACTGAGGAGTTGGGTGCATGTTGCATCGTACTCAAGGTCAAGAACCATTAGAAAATTCCAACCATCATGACATTCTAATATGTTATCTGCTACTATGTAGACTTGTTTACGGGTTAAAGATGTACGGCTTCTTGAACATGCCCTAAAACAAAGAGTAGGAGTGCAAAGGACGAACATTCTTTCTGGTCGTAAAGATGTCGAATTGTAGCAGGAGAATCTTGATTCTTCGCCTGATCATAGGTGGCGCAAAGATAGCCCAAATTGCCTTGGCAGGGGTCGATGCAAAACAACATTAGCCGTCTTTGTGGCAAGAGTCCCAAAGAGCCATCCATGTGTGTACGCATCATCGTGCTTCCAAGTAGCATTCATCCTAGTTTTGTATGTTGACCCTAGCTTCGTCAGAAGGTGCTCCTCATTATTGCATTGTATCAATGTCATAAACATCATGGATCATAACTCGTAATTGGTCCCGTCCATCTTCGTGATAGGTGTTGTTCCCTAAGGCATCGGACGAGGAGAAATCACTCTTGACTTCTGACATGATTTTTTTTAGGCTCAAACAAGGGGGGAAACACTCGTTGGTGCTCGCCCCAGAGGTATATATTAACCAAAGTGAAAGGCGAAAGATACTTACAGAGGGTAAGACGGGAGGAAAGACGACTAGGGAGAATAAAAATGCAATGTAGACAAACGGCAAACAAATGTCGTGACCCAATTAACTACACCACTCGGATATAGATCTACTCGCCATAATGTTCACGTTCTCCCTATAAAAGCGCGTGCCCGAGAAGATAGCCTCATTTCTAGCACGCCAAATGGACCACAGTCGTGCGATGGGGCCCAACAAATCAGATCTATCCCTCGTCCTGTTGGACCAAAGGATGCCGCAAAAGTCTTCAACATTAGCCGCACGAGCCCAAGCAACGTCGTCCCAGAGCCTCACGACCGAGCTACAATGAAAGAACAGGTGATCGGCCGTTTCTTCAGCAACCCCGCAAAGTTGGCACCTGACGCTAGAGTGAGGAGTGAACTTCGCGCAGCGATCCCGGGTCATCAAGCGCCGATGACGAAACACCCATGAGAAGAAGGCGATGCGCGTCGGCAAGCGTATGCCCCAGAAGAAAGCACAATCGCGCACCAGAGGAGCGGGCAAAGCAGGGGTGGGAGGGAGCAAGGCCCTGAAGGCCTTGCGAGTGGTGAAAACCCCCTCCTTCCAAGTCCAATGGTCCCGCTGAGCAGAGGGAGAGGCCGTAGAGGAAAGAGTCTCCAGCAGCGAGGCGAATTCCCCCGCTCGCTGATCCGAGAGAACACCCGAGAACGTAGGGCACCAGCAGCCGTTGGTCCAACAGTCCGCGACAGAGGCAAGCCGATTCGACGCCAGAGCAAACAACCTCGGAAAGCGCGTCTGTAAGGGGCCTCCCCCGACTAATCGTCCAACCAAAACTTGAAGACGTCCCCCGTCCCAAGCACCGGTGTGAACAGCGCGCGGTTCCTCCTTAACGTATCATAAACACATCGCCAAAAAAGAGAGGAGTGGGGATGTAATGCCCCTCGCATGAGGCCTAACCAGTCGCTGCCCAAGAGCGCCCGCAAGACGTTACAAAGAAAAGAATCATCCTTGCCCCAGATTTTACTCACCCATTTCAGAAGTAATGCGTCGTTGACGCGATCCAAGCTACGAACGCCAAGACCACCGGCCCTCTTTGGCATGGTCACCACGTCCCAAGCGACCAAATGAACCCCTCTGCCGCTGCCGTCCGAACGGCCCCATAAGAATCGCCGCATACATTTTTCCAAGCGGAATCGAATTCCCACGGACATTTTACGAACCGATAGGAAATAAATCGGGATAGAAGAAAGGACGGATTTCAGAAGGACAAGGCGCCCACCCCGGGAAAGCAAGGCGGCCCTCCACCCCGCGAGGCGCGCCTCCATCCTCTCCGTGATAGCCCGCCAATCATTAGAGCGGGCCCGTCCAACCGAGAGAGGAACACCAAGATAAGGGAGAGGAAGCTCCCCAACCTGAGATCCAAGCAGACGGCTACACTCCTCCTCCGACGTCGACATGCCGAAGGGCACCACGATGCATTTGGCGGCGTTAGTCGACATCCCTGAAAGCTCGCAGAAAATAGCGATAGTATGAGCCATCCCCGCCACCTAGTCCGGACCCCCCTCAATAAAGCAAATCGTGTCGTCCGCGAATTGAATTAAAGGCACGCAGAACTCCCCCTTGCGAAATCCCTTAGTGAGGCCCGCATCAATGACGCGATCAACCATACGCGCCAATACGTCCGAGGCAATGACGAATAGGAGGGGCACCAAGGGGCAGCCCTGACGCACCCCCCTGCGAGGCTGAAAAGACCCGCCGACCGGCCAGCCGTTGATTAGCACAAAAAGCGAGACCGTGGAAACATATCTGCGCATCCAAGCAATCCAAAGACTAAATTATAGACCGACCCGAAACTGGCTACATAATCATATGGGAATTGGTTGTAGGTGCAGGCCTCATATAACAACCATTCCTCTCAAATCCAGGTTCAGGTCAGAGGGGTGATTTACTGGCATGAAATCACCCTTTTACGACTAAATTTTGGCCGGAACACAACTTGAAGGGAAAAGCCGAGAGTAAATAGTAATATGACGCTGGAAATAGTCGAGGAGAGTTTTTGGCATGTTTAAGTTGTAAACAATCCTTTGACTCCAAAAAACATCGAGGAGAGTAGGTGGAACCCTAGGCAGCAATTAGGTTATCGTCGGAGTCTCATCGGCAAGGGAAGAAACCCTCAGCGACGCTGTTGGGAGTCCTAGAGGGCAATGGCTATGTGCCATTGGGGACCCCTAGGGGGCGACGGCAATGCCATACAAGTGGCAGTGGTGGTAGCCGCTGGGGGCCTAGGTGGCGACGGCGGTGCCGCGCAGCTGTTATTGGCGGTGGTGGGAGGAACGTAAGGCCGCAAGTGGTGGAGATGGTGCATGTACGCGAGCTGAGAACGGTGGTCGATAGGTAGGGGAGGGATTAGACACAGGGATCTGATCTAGGACTATCGCTCGGATACCATGCGAAAAGAAAATGATAACTTGATTATTCAGTAGGCCTTAGGGTTCTCTTATATAGAGAGGAGAAACCTTGTTGGGCAAATTACATAATAGAGACAATAAGATAGGAAAATTCATAAAATAGGGAAAGATAAATATATATATCTCGATAGTTTCTGAATAATGCTCTTCCAAATCAGTTCCATAATCAAGTCGTACGTCCACCAGCATATTTACACTAGCGACTATGAGTGCTCTGTAAGCTTTTTTCACCAAAAAGGTCCCTTCTGCCCATCTTCAATGATCCCCCCTGATGGTCTGCCAAAGCCTTCCAATTTTCGCACATCTCCAAGTACTCCTCCCATCTCTGATCAGAGAAATCCACATGAATGGAGGCCCCATATCCCATCGAACCAAGTTTGTGCCAAGGGATATCCCTATCACTGGTCAATGGAAAAGCCTAGGAAATTGGTCACACATATGGCCCGAGCCAGTCCACTCCCCACCAAATTTCGAAAAGCTCCATGTTGCCAACAACTGGACGAAAATGAGTTGAAAGAATGGGGAAATGGATGTGCCATAACACTAAATGAAGACTGATGTTTGTCTCGAGCGCATAATGTCAACTCCAATGCCATCATCAATCAGGCAGCAAACCAAGTCATCAATTCCCATCCAATATATCATATCTCCACTTGTCAAAGGGCCTTATTCATCTGAGCAATCTTCAGTATACCTAGACCGCACCTCCAGCCTCTGCTTGGTTACCATGTCCCAATTAAGTAAATGCATGCCTCCTTTCTCATGCCTTATGTCTACCTAAAGGAAACTTTCTTCCTTACTCAAATTGGACGCTTAGTGAAAATGGAACAAAAAAGATTGGAATGATCACGATGACATATTTGAGTAGAAGATTTCGTTACTTGGTTTATGAGAAAAGAAGTTTAGGAGGTACTTTTTAACTTTTAAAGGTTTATCTGTTCAAGAATTTATTTACGTAACTACACTTCAAATTAATAACTACACTTCAAATTAATAACATATTGAGGTTTATAATTTTAAATGGGTGGCTTTTACTCTGATCCAATTTTCGGCTCGACAGGCCATGGTATTAAAAGGCTAGCCTCGAGGCGGTCGAGGCGAAACGAGGCGGGGTTTTTAGCCTCGAGGCGTACGCCTCAGAAGGTCGAGGCGGTGAGGCGGTTGAGGCAGGCTGAGGTGGTCTGTGAGGCGTTTTCTGGAATTTAAAGCATTTTTTAAGGATTTAAATTGTCTTATTGGCAGTTTTAGATGCTTATTAATGTATAGTTGTATAGGATATATATTTACAAGATGAATGCTTGGAATTTTAAGTTTGTTCATATTCATATTGAGCATTAAACTTGTCTAATTTTTCCAAGAAATTCTTAAATGCCTGAAGATTGGAGGACTATCGTGGTGCCTCTTTATAAGAATAAAGGAGACATTCAAAATTGTTCTAATTATAGAGGTGTCAATCTGATGTGTCACACTATGAAAATTTGGGAACGTGTGATCGAAAGAAGGTTGAGGCAAATTTCCAATGTAAAAGAAAACCAATTCAGATTCATGCCAGGTCGCTCAACGAATGAAGCCATCCATTTGCTGAGGAGAACAATGGAGATTTATAGAGCTAAAAGGAAGAACCTCCACATGATCTTTATTGATTTGAGAAGGCTTATGATTCTGTCCCACGAGATATATTGTGAAGAGTATTGGAGAAGAGACAAATACATGTCCTATACATTAATCTCATAACGGGCATGTATGATAGGGCTTTATCTTGTGTAAGGACCCCATCTGGGAAGACTGGATATTTTGACATCAACATTGGTTTACATCAAGATTCTTCTTTGAGTCCATTTCTTTTTACTTTGATTATGGACGAGTTGACCAGTCACATTCAGGATGAGTTACCTTGGTGTATGTTATTTGCTGATGATATTGTGTTAATTGACGAGACTGAGATGGAGTAAATGAGAAGCTTGAGGTCTGGAGACATGAGTTGGAGACTAAAGGATTTCGTATAAGTAGGGCTAGGACTGAATATATGGAGTGCACCTTTGATGGAAGCAATGGTGAAGGAATTGAGGTGAAGATTGGTGACGATAACATTCAGAAGAGAGATTCCTTTAGATATCTGGGATCTATTCTGCGACATGATGGGGAAATTGATGGAGATGTTACTAATAGAATAAATGCATGCTGGCTAAAGTGGAGAGGAGCCTCTGCTATTCTCTGTGATAAGAAAATTCCTTTAAAGATTAAAGGAAAGTTTTACAAAGCAGCCGTGAGACCTGCTATACTTTATGGATCTGAATGTTGTCCTGTGAACTATAGACATGTGCAGAGAATGAATGTAGCAGAAATGAAAATGCTAAGGTGGATGTGTGGACCCACATGTAAAGATCGCATTCGAAATGATGCAATCAGAAAGAAAGTTGGTGTAGCTCCGATCGAGGATAAGATGCGAAAAAACCGCTTAAGATGGTTTGGACATTTGCAAAGAAGATCAGCTGATGCACCAGTTAGGAGATGCGAGTGTTGGAATGTTGAGTCGGCTAAGAGAGGGCGAGGACGGCCCAAGAAGTGTTGGAAAGAGACCATACGAAGGGATCTTAGTTTTGTGGATATAAGCTCGGGTTTGTTAAGGCGCACGCCTAGGCGGCCGCCTAGGCGCCCAGGCGCCCCAGGCCGTGCCCCTAGAAAGCACGCATTGCTTTCATAAAAAATGGCGCACGCCTTAGGTTGCCTGGGCATCAAGGCGCGTCTGGGCGCCGCCTAGACGACTTTTTTTTATATGCATTACACATATATCGCATTTTCAAAATGTGATATACATAACGCATTTACAAAATGCGATATACATAACGCATTTACAAAATGCGATATACATATATTGGAAATGCGATATACCCGTTCAATCATGTATTACCCCACCGCATTCGACCCGACCCTCATTCGACCTTGTTTAGTAGAGAAACCCCTTGCATTGTCCATGTCTCCTCCGCATTCGCTTCCCTACCTCCTCCAGCAGGCTCCCTCCTCCTCCGACGACCTCCATACTCCTCCGACATCCTCCCTACCTCCTCCAACGGACGCCCTCTTCCTCCAGTGGCCTCCCTACCTCTTGCTCTTCCATTGTAGAATGACTTCAATGGAATCCTTGGATGGGGATGACATTCCTAATCCTACTACACCAACCCCATCTACTGTGCAAAGGCCTGGGGAAATTGATCCTTGCTTCACTGACAAGATGAATGATCCGTGCTTGAAATGACGTCGAAGGATCCGGTTGGAAGTACTCTTTTTGGCCGAATACACTAGACAAGAATAAGTTGCAATGTGCATTGTGCGGCCACATTACTAATGGTGGCATCAAAAGGCAGAAGGAACACTTGATTGGTGGTTATCGGGATGTATCTATGTGTCCAAAAGCCACTGTGGAGATTAAGAAAGAGATGGCTGACTTCAAAAATCGTAACAAGAAGAGGAAGATAGTCATTGATTACATATATAGTGGAGCTGATTCAAACATTCCAGATGCAGATGATGGTGATCATGGTGAACATGTAGTCATCTTGGATGACTCACAACCTACGGCTACAATAGGTAAAAACGTTAAATCTGGTTCTGGTTCATGTTCTGCAAATAGGCCACCTGTACGGAAGGTTCCACACGGCAAGGGTCCTATGGACTCGTTTAGTTCTGCTAGCCCATGGGAGGTTGTGGCACAAAGGAAGGCAGCAAGGGCTCGTGGTGAAGCACAACAAACTACAATTGAGTTTGCTTTAAAAAAGGATGCTACACAGGTGGCATATGATGCCATAGCCGAGCTATTCTATACATGTGGCATCCCTTTTAATGTTGCACAACGAGAAGCATTTGAGGTGGCAGTGGAGGCTATTGTCCAAGCTGGGAGAGGATTTGTTCCTCCATCTTATCACCAATTGCGAAAGCCCCTACTTGAAAGATTATATGCAAGGACCAAAGATTTGCAGGTGAAGCAAGAAAGCCATTGGAGGACATATGGATGCACGATTATGTGTGATGCATGGACTGATAAACGACAACGAAGTCTTATAAACTTCCTTGTTAATTCTTTAGAAGGGTTTTTTTCATTTATGCAAAGAATGCAACATCCGATGTACATATTGGGGAGTATGTGTTCAAATTGATAGACGAGGTTGTGGAGATGGTGGGTGAGGAGAACGTTGTATAAGTTGTCACCGACAATGCAAGCAATTTTGTTTTAGCAGGAAAGTTACTGATGGAGAAGAGGAAAAACTTCTTTTGGACTTCATGTGCTACATACTGCTTGGATCTGATGCTTGAGGATATTTCCAAGTTACAGAAATTTGCCGGAGTTATCAAGAGGGCCAGAAAAGTAACAAGGTATATTTACTAGCATATTCGGTTGCACGATGCATTTCTAGAATTCAGTGAGGATCACTAAGAGCTGTCTAGAAGCGGAGTTACCCACTTTGCTACCAACTACTTGACCCTTACTAGTTTGCTAAAGCAAAGGAAAGCATTTGGCATCTTTGTTTATTTCTGAGGTGTGGAACACTAGTTCTTGGTCGAAGACACATAATGGGAAATATGTCTATGAAACTGTGATGGCGAATGCTTTTTGGGAAAAAATTGAAGATTATCTTAGAGTTGTGCAACCCATCGTTACTGTGTTGCGTTTAGTGGATGCTGACGAGAAGCCACCCATGGGATATATTACTAAGGCTTTTAACATTGCAAAGGAAATGATTATTGAAAACTTTGGCAGGAAGGAAACAGATTACATGCCTATTCTACAAATTATTGATTCTCACTGGGATAATCAGATGGCGCGTCCTTTGTATGGTGCAGGATGTTTCTTGAATCCTGCATTTTATTATAAAGTGAAGGACAACAATGAGGCATTGATGGGAAGGTATGAAGGTGATTTCATATTTTGCCTTGAGAGGATGGTTGATGATCCCGATCAACAAGATGTGATATGCTCTGAAATGGAGGTATACAAAGGAGCTCGTGGTATGTTTGACAGGGCAATTGCTATTAGTCAAATGGAAAAGAAACCTCCATGTAAGTTATTTTTTATTATTTATATTGAATGATTTAATGGTAAGATGTGTTTACATTGTAGACTTATTGCGTAGTGGAATGGTGGGATACTTATGGAAGTCTCACCCCCGCTCTGAAGCGGGTGGCGAAGCGTATTTTGGGACTATGTTGTACATCTTCCTCTTGTGAACGCAATTGGAGTGCTTTTGACTTTGTATGTATCAAAAACACTTATAATTTTACAAATATAAATGCCAACTTTATACTTGTAAATTTACGTAATACTTGAATGAATGTGCAGATCCACACAAAGAGGAGGAATAAGTTGGAGGTTGATAGACTTTCCAAGCTTGTTTACATTCAATACAACAAGCAACTTGAGGAGAGATTCAAAAATAGGAGGCTGGGGAACTTAGCAAAAGATTTTGATCCAATTGCTCTTTCAGAGTTAGATTGGTCAAGTGAATGGATGGTAGGTCTTTACGTGGAACCAGAGATTGTACCGGGGCTTACACTGAGGGTCATTGATGAAGCATTATGTGCTTCTCAAGTATATGAAGGTTCTCGTCCCAGAAGGAGTCAACCACAAGCACAACCAAGCACTTCAGCACATGGTGGTCTTCGTGGTCGTGGTCGTCGTGGTACTCGTCGTTCACATGTGATTAGGCGACAATATGTACCTCCTCATGTTCCGGACGATGAGGAGGAAGAAGACGAGGAAGATGATTGGATGGATCTAAATGATGATGGCCAAGAGCAAGATAAAGGACATGAAGAAGAAACTAACATGTGTGATGATGATGATTGAAGCATTAGATTATTGTCTTTCAGCCTTTGAAATGTTGTGTTATGCCAAACAATTTGTCTGTATTTTTAGTATATTTTCCCCTTTTTTTGTTTGTGCCAAACAATTTGTCTGTATGCCAAACTTAGCTTGTTTAATTATCTATGTCTGATTCCTTTTTGTGTTGTGATTCTTCATTCTTGTGATTAATCTCCAATGTTTGGTTAAATGATATTTATTACTCTAGCACTCTAGTTACTATGTATTTATAAATACAAAAGATCTTAACAAAAAAATAAATCCAATACGTACTGTAAATTTTTAAAAAAAATATGTTAACTGATGCCGCATCTCCGAAATGCGACATGTGTTTAAAAAAATAAAAAATGATGTCCCATTTGAGACATGCGATATCCATTTGCTTTAAATAATTATATGTCGCATGTCTCAAATGCGATATGTAGGTCACATTTTGGTAGACGCCTAGGCGCCCAGGTACCCAAGCTAAACGCCTTGCCGCCTTAATAACCATGTGGGAAAAGGCTTTGTTGTTGTTGTACACTTTTAAATAAACAATCCATAAAATTTAAATAAAAACTAGTGTTAAGCGAGGTGACATAATGAGAAACGTAATATACCAACTAGAAAAAACAAGATTAGATTCAAGGCATGTCAATATTGTCATATTTTATATATTAGTCATATAACAAATACATCTAATCATAATTTTTTATGCACCACAATTATTTAGCAAAAATATGTTGTCTTTGATATTTTAATGACAATTATAGCTAATGATTCTATTTTTGATAGGGTAGAAATTTAGTAGATAGGTTTATGGAATTTACATATCATTTCTTTCACGTTCTTATCTTCATAATTTCATCATATATTACAATGGTATATATTATATGTATGTCAATTAAGATAATTTCATCATAAATATATTTATAATACTTTTTGTAAGTATTTTTCTATACAAACTGAGGCTTACGCCTCGACTGCCTCGAGGTTACACCTCGCCTCACCGGGAAAACGCCTCATTCCTGTTGTAAGAAAATGAGAAGATGTTTGTTCCAAGGAACCCTAGGCTCTCTTATATAGAGAAAGCCTATGGGTAAATTACATAAGATGGAAAAAGGAAAATAAACGTAACAAAGGGATACATAAACTAAAGAAATCTCTCCACACTCCCCCTCAAATGGAGCATAGATGTCAATCATGATCAGCTTGGAAGAACATTTCTGGAATAGCTCTCTGAGTAATGGTTTGGTAAGGATATCTGCAGTCTGCTCTCCTGAACTAACATGGGAAGTAGAAATCAAGCTCTTTTGAATCATATCTCTGGTATAATGGCAATCTACTTCAATATGTTTTGGTCTTTCATGAAATGCAAGATTATTAGCAATAAATAATGCTACTTGATTGTCACATTGTAACTGCATGGGTAAAGGTACATCGATATGTAGATCTTCTAATACAGCTCGAACCTATATCATTTTTGTACTTGTATGTGCTATGGACCTTTACTTAGATTCAGTACTAGATCTAACCACCACTGTTTGTTTCTTTCTTTTCCAATAAACTAAAGAGCTGCCAACAAACATAACAAAACCTGACATAGGCTTTCGATCCTTAGGGCATCCTGCATAATCTGCATCAACACGTGCTGAAACAAAGATATTTGTTTCTTTCCTGAACAAAAGTCATGCACCTGTAGACGACTTTAGATACCTCAGTATCATGTATATGGCATCCATGTGTACTTTTTTTTTGAAATCTAAAAGCTTGAGGGATACACTCGGTGGTGTTCACCCCTAATTTATTAACAAAAGAGTAGAAAAAATAAAAAAGTACAAAGAGGAAGGAAGAAAAGCATTACAAGGAGCCCAGCTCGAGCAACGAGAGGGCACTAAACGACCAACCAGTCCACAAGAAGACGGGTACAGTAAGATAATACATTTTCTTTGTAAAAACGTTGTCCCTTAAAGATAGCATCATTCCGCCCAAGCCATATTGCCCATACATTCACCATGGGACGCAAGAGATCCCTGCGGTCTCGCTCCCTGTTTGAAACCATTGCCTCCCAGAAAGCAGCCGAATCAGAGGTGTTGATCCAATCTGTCGCCGTCTCCTCCCAAACGTCCATCACCACCAGGCAGACAAAGAAGAGATGATCCAGAGATTCCACACCATTGCTGCAGAAAACACAATCCACCGAGGCAGAGCCAAACAGTCTAGCGCAGCGATCCCTCGTCAATAATCTCTTTCTCCGAAATAACCAAAAGAAGACACCAATCCTCTCCGGTAGCTTCAAACCCCAAATAAAGCTGCAGTCGCGCACCAATAACTCCATCCCCAATTGTGTGGAGGAAGAGATCGACAAATAAGCCTTCCTCGTGGAGAAGCCCCCCCCCCAAGCCCAATGATCCCTCCCCCTCGTTGGCCGAGACGCTCCCTCGATCGAATCCAATAGCTGAAGGAAATCGAGGAGGCGCTGATCGGAAAGGTTGTCACGAAGGATGGGTAGCCACCCATCCCCAGACCAAGAAGAGGCAACAGAAGCATTCCCATCATGCGCCATGGCAAATAAGCGCGGAAACCTCGCCCTAAGAGGTGACTCACCGTGCCAAACGTCTTTCCAAAATCTGAAACATTGCCCGTCACCAAGCACAGGAGCTAAAAGAGAAGAGTATTTGAGATAACCACCAGCACCCCATTCCAAAAAGGCGTCCGCGGCTTCGGACAGGCCCCTGGACCCGGCAGAGACCCACCCACGTCACGGATCTTGCGCAAAACCACAGAGCAGAAATCCTCGTTAGAACCCCATAATCTACTCACCCACTTAAGAAGAAGGGCGTCGTTAACATGATCCAGCCTCCGAATTCCAAGCCCCCCCTCGCTCTTACATCTCGCCACATCCTCCCAACCCACCAAGTGCAGCCCACTCGCAGACATCCCATTCCTTCCCCACAGAAATCTCCGCATCATCTTTTCAATTCGACAACGAATCCCTGCAGGCAACTGCCGGTTGGAAAGAAAGTAGATGGGGATAAAAGATAATACCGCCTTGAGGAGGACGAGGCGGCCACCCTTCGATAGCATGGCCGACTTCCAACCCGAGAGTCGCAGCTCCATTTTCTCCACCACTTTGGACCAGTCTCTTAAGCGCGTCTTGCCCGAGTTCAGCGGCATACCCAAGTAATCAATAGGCAAAGAACCCGGCAGAGAGCCCAAAATCAAACCGCAGTCAAACGCCTCATCTGCATCCAAGCCAAAGGGAACCACCTTAGATTTGTCGGCATTCACGAACATGCCCGACAATTCGCTGAATACCTCCAGAGCAGCTGCCATGGCAGAGACCTCGTCACGCCCCCCCCCCCAATGAACATGATCATGTCATCGACGTACTGGAGGAGGGGGGCCACCGACCCGCCGCAGGAGAATCCCTTCGAGAGACCACACTCGACCACCCGACAAGACATCCGAGCAAGAACATCCGCCGCACAACGAAGAGGAGAGGCGCAAGAGGGCAGCCCTGCCGAACCCCCCTCCGTGGTTGGAATAGGCCCCCCTCCAAATGCCCATTCACCATAATCGAGAAGGAAGCCGTAGTGATGCAGCGGCGCATCCACGAGATCCAAACCTTCGGGAATCCCCGAACCCTAAGAACCGACCAAATGAAGCTCCACTCAAGAATGTCATAGGCCTTCGCAAAGTCGACCTTCCACAGCACCCCTCGAGAGCCCTCCCTGGCCCATTTCGCGACCATCTCCGATGCCAAAGCCGTAACGTCCGCAATCTGCCTACCACAAAAACGCCGCCTGCATCGGAGAGATGATTCCATCATGAAACCGGAGCCAGTCTGCGCACCAACACCTTCGTCACAATCAAATAGAGAGCATTCGAGATGGCAATAGGACGAAAGTCCTCGATTCGCTCGGCTGAGGCGAACTTCGGCAGCAGAACAATGAGAGCTCGATTAATCTTGTCAAATCCAGCATTTTCCTGACAGAAATCTCTAACGACCTCCAGATACTCCCGACCCACCAATCGCCAACGCCTAGGGATGCGCCGCCGAGAGAAATCCTTAAAATACTCCAAAATCTCCCACCCCATAACCTCTTCCCCCACCACCCTCCTGCCGGCGATCGAGATAAACTGTAAGAAGTTCGACCGGCGCCTACCACTGGCAATTCGATGGAAGTACGCCGTGTTGGTGTCACCCCCCCCCCCACCACGAAACCCTCGAGCATTGATGCCATTCTGTGACATGTTTCCGGTCCTCCTCCGCCATCCTCAGCTGGGTCGCCGACCGGGCAACCAACTCCTCATCCCGCAGATCCCTGACCCCCTCTAAAGCGTCCAACTTGCTCACTATCTCTTCTGCCTCTCTCCTGGCCGCCACCCTCGCAGCCCTTGATTCCTTCTTAAAAAGAGACAAATTCTTGCGCAACAGCTCAAGATTACGAACAAATCTCGCCACCGCAGAGCCCTCGTGCTGCTCACGACCCCAGATATCCTCAACAAAGCTTTTGAAACCATCTTCCAACATCCAACACTTTTCATATCTGAAGAAACCTCTTTGAGAAGGCACCCCTCCAGAATTCCAAATTATAGGGTTGTGATCCGATAAACAACGAGGCCTGGAGTTCACAAACGAGAGAGGGAAAATATCCAAAAGGTCTGTTTACGCCAAGAACCTGTCAATGCACGAACGAGAAGAGGAGTTCCTCCGCGTGAACAAGATGTCTCCCGCACAAAGGTCCTCGAGAGCCAACGAGTCGATAAGTTGAGCAAAATCCGCTGAACCAGGGTTCTGGCCCCCCCTCGAACGAGGTCTATCCGATAAGCGCAGGGTCACATTAAAATCTCCCCCAATCAACCAAGGGATCCCCACAACATGTTGACTAACCAGGTGCAGCTCCCCCCACAGGTCCTTTCTCTTCAGATAGTAGCACGGCCCGTAAGCACTAGAGAAAGCGATCGGCTGTAGAGTATCCACCCTAACCGGGATCACGGTGATAGCATGCTTCCCCTTAAAGACGGAGTCAAAAGAGAATAACGTTGATCTCCAAGCAATGAGCAGACCGCCCGCCGATCCCTCCGAGTTCAGCAATCTAACCTCATCCAGGTCCCCCGCGCCGAACAACCGCCACAATGCGACCCCACATCCTGCAACTTTGTTTCCTGAAGCAATACGACATCGCACCCCCATTCAGCAAACCTCGACCCCAAGGTTCTCCGCTTAACCGCCTCCCCCAGCCCTCGCACGTTCCAAGAGAGCACCTTCATGAGGAACCTTCCGTACACCCACCTGCCCGGTACACACCAGCAGCCGTCGCCACCACATCCTTCAAAGTGGAGCAAGTCCGAACCTCGCTGACCACCGGGCGCGCTCGGTTTCTCCTCCTGTATCTCTTTGCCGAACTCCGCTCAGGTACCCCTTCATCGACAGCCACTTCCGCAATATTCTCCAAAGACACTGCGGGCCGAACCGGAGAGCCTATCGGCCGAGCAGGCGAGGACGGGTCACCCGAAGAGACCAATGGGGATCCAAATACCGGCTCCCCTTCCGCACGCGATGCGAAAGCATGGGGACCTTGAAGCAGTGGATGCCCCCCTCTATTTTCCATCGCGAGAGCAAAGTCAAGAAAGCGGTCGGGTCGGGCGGCGAAAGAAACCCGAAGAGGATCCGGCTCCACAACCCCCCCCCCCGAGCCCTCGCACGTTCCAAGAGAGCACCTTCATGAGGAACCTTCCGTACACCCACCTGCCCGGTACACACCAGCAGCCGTCGCCACCACATCCTTCAAAGTGGAGCAAGTCCGAACCTCGCTGACCACCGGGCGCGCTCGGTTTCTCCTCCTGTATCTCTTTGTCGAACTCCGCTCAGGTACCCCTTCATCGACAGCCACTTCCGCAATATTCTCCAAAGACACTGCGGGCCGAACCGGAGAGCCTATCGGCCGAGCAGGCGAGGACGGGTCACCCGAAGAGACCAATGGGGATCCAAATACCGGCTCCCCTTCCGCACGCGATGCGAAAGGATGGGGACCTTGAAGCAGTGGATGTCCCCCTCTATTTTCCATCGCGAGAGCAAAGTCAAGAAAGCGGTCGGGTCGGGCGGCGAAAGAAACCCGAAGAGGATCCGGCTCCACAACCACCCCACCCCCCCGACAAAGGATCCGAAACAAGGCCAGAAAGAAAGAGGGACCATCAAAGTGCCGAGCCAGAAATAGATCCGAATGCAGAGTCCGGATCGAGGTGTCATGCGCCCTTTTCCAAGAGCCAAAGTCCCCCATGAGCCCGGGAGAACTCTCGTCCACGTCACCAGACCAAGCGCCAAAAGAAGAATCCATGCACAGATGCCACGGGATAGAACTGAAAGGACGTACGAAATCATGAAGGCGGGACGAGACCCTCGAAGCGCCTCCATGCAAAGACACCTGTCTCTCGGAAGATTGAACGACGTCCATCCCCTTTCCAATTTTCGAGGCCACGTCCGACTCCCTCCCCCGCACCTCCGACAGCGGCGGCAGAGCAACGATCGACATCTCGATCCGGCGATTGAATCGACCAATCTTCAGACTCTCGAAGAAGACACGGCCCATCGCTTTGTCCAGAAAGCTCTTACTGCACTCCAGGAGGATCCTTGTGACGAAAGGGTCGGAGCCCGGAGCCAGACCATCATCAGAGGCGCAAGGACCTCACCCCACCTACGCAGTGGCCGGCTGAGACAATGAACCGAGCGAGAAAGGAACGGGATACCACGGACCTCAGCAACACAAACTTCTACGTCTAAGCATGCCCCGTCAGCAAAATGCGGGTCCCTCCACACAATAACATGCATCGCCCCACTCCGAATCAACTGAAGACGGTGCTCAACCGACAGGCCCCGAGCACAGCAGCATCTAGAGTCCAAGGCGATGACGTCCCTAGAAAAATGAGGGCCAAGGACTCTGCGGAGATGGCTGATGACGACGTCGATCGGCAAACAATCCTGCAAGAAAATCCCCATGATCGTCTGGCTACCAACTTTCGACCGAGAAAGCTCCGCTGCCCCCTTCGGAGCATCATCACGAGTCACAGGGTCCAAAGAAATCATCGCCTTCCGATTAAGAGCACCGCAAGCCATCGTGCCGGAAACCGCGTTGCCGGCCACCACTTGCGCGAACGAGCGATCACCGAAAGAATCTGAAGCCTGATGCGAGGTAGACAAAGCAGCCGAAACAAAAGAACCACGAGGCAGCAAGGGCCCCCTTCCAGACCGGCAATGAGCGGTGCAACCGACCGCCCGGTGCCCCCAAACCACCACAAGCGAAACAACGCGGCTGCACGACACAAACCGCCGCCAAATGCCCCCGCAACCCGCAACAGAAACACTTCCTCTCCGGCTTTCTATGGGAGACGCGAACCCAATCCTCCCCCGCAACTTCATCAGCGACCACGCCCGCCACCACAAACTGCGGGCTCCCTCCACCACTACGAGGCACCCCCTCCCCCGCACGATCTTCCCCACTACCCCCACGTCCTCGAAGACGACCCTGGCCCCCCTCGAAACCAGCTCCTTCGCGCTCCGTGAGCCCCTCACCGCCATGCACACCCGTGACGAGACCCGAACCCCTGCTCGAGCTACCGATAGCCTCTCCCTTCATGCGCCACCTCCAGCCACCCCCAGCACTAGCGCTCGCTACAACACACCCACCGCCGGCACAAGAGCTCGTACCTCGTGCTCCTCCGCTTTCGCCACCCGCTAACGCCATCTACTTTCCCATTCATGTGTACTTGTTTGAGTTGTTTCATGAACTGACTCACCCGACTTACTGCAAAAGCGATGTCAGGTCTAGCTATAGTAATATAGAGAAGCTTTCCCACCATTTCTCTATATCTTCTCCTGTCAACCTCGTTTGTATCATCTTCATATAATTTCATGTTAGGATCCATGAGAGTAGTCGAGGGTCGATAGCCGATCATGCTTGTCTCAACAAGCATGTCTGTAATATACTTCCTTTGGGTCATCACAAGATCCTGTGCATTCCTAGCAAATTCCAACCCGGAAAATATCGTAGGGTACCAAGATCCTTAGTCACACAGCGACGATGGAGAACCTCTCTAGGGCATCCATGGTGGACGACCATGAGAGGGAGAGAGAGAGAAAGAGAGAGAGAGAGAGAGAGATGTGCTTCAAAAGCATTTTTTTTAAAGAAGAGCAATGGGGTGCATCTCCTTTTATAACATTTTGGGATCCATGAATCTCAATCCATGGGATAACACAAATCTAATGGCTCTCATTGATTTGTGTTTCTCTTAATGGCTAAGATTTGTGTTGGTAAAAACCAACAACAATTAATTTAATTTAGATTAAATCTATATTGATAAATCAATATAAATCAATCTCAAATTAAATCAATCAAGCATGTAGATTTTGGAATGAAGATTGCCTCCTTCCATAATATTGGATTTAGTGGCAATCTCATGCAATCTCATGAGATCTCATGAGATTACATTATTCCATGGAAATCTCTAAGATTTTCAACAACAATTGTTGTAATCTTCACCCTTTGCGGGGTCTTTGCTGTCCAGATGATATTCATATCCTGACACAGATCATCATCCCGCTCTTCAACCGTCGTCGAACCCCTCATTGACTCGTATGCCTTTTTACAGAAAACCTCTCCCCTTCCCATTCAAAATCGTCCGCCTCCTGTGTCAGCTCCCCCGGCGACGGAATCTCTGCCAGCATCCTCATGAAGTCGTCGAGGCATTGGTCCAAAAGGTTCGCGACGAACAGCGACCCCCATGCCCCGCGATCCGCCACATGGGCAAGAGTTGCATCATTTGACGTTGCCAATACCTCCAGCCTAGGAAACCTTCCCCCAAGAGCACCCTCTCCCGTCCAATCATCTCTACAAAATCTGAAAGTGTGTCCGTTCCCCACGCGGGGCCGCAATCTAGGCGCAATAGTCGGCAAAACGGCATGTATTCTGGTCCATAGCGACGACTCGAATATTTTCCTTCTAGCAGTCAGCTCCCCGTTGACACCATAAATGCTCCTCAATAGTCTGGCAGCTAACGAAGTCGAGGACCCCCAAATATGAGTCACCCACTTGGCAAGCAAGGCCTTGTTCATGAATTCGGCATCACGGACACCAAGGCCACCATCACATTTTCCCTTCGTGACATCATCCCAGCTCACGAGATGTAACCAGATCTTTGTTGTCTCCCATCCGACCAGATAAAACTCTTCATCATAGCCTCCGCCTTTTTCCTCACCCCAACTGGCATCAACCGCGTCGAGTAAAAGAAAATAGGGATGGTAGCAAGGATATGCTTGAGGAGTGTCAGTTTCCCACCCCTAGACAATGTAATCGCTTTCCATCCAGCCAGCCCCTCCTCCATTTTGAGTACCACGCTGTCCCAATCTGACCTCTTAAGTTTGTTGTCCATCAGCGGCAGTCCTAAGTAGGGAATAGGGAGTTCCCCCAAAGGGCATCCTCCACATCCGTGAACCTATTGCGCTCCCCCACATCCGTGCCGAAGCTCATGACCATCGACTTCTGCCTGTTAAGCACAAGACCAGAGAGACTGCCAAATATATTGACGAGTTGTGCCGCATTGCCATTCGGTTCCTCAGAGACACCAAGGAAAAGGATCGTATCATCTGCATAGTGAAGCAGCGGGATAGACAGGCTCCCCAGCCTGAAGCCCCCACACCACCCAGCCTCCATTGCCTGCATGCACAAAACCACCAGGCAGTCCGCCACAAGAACGAAAAGCATGGGAGCAAGTAGACATCCCTGACGGACCCCCCGCTGAGGCTGCAGGAAACCATCCTCCGGCTTGTCGTTCACCAAGATGAATTAAGAGGATGTCGTGACACATCTCTTCATCCATTGTATCCAAGTTTTCTGGAAGCCCCTCCGGCGCAAAAAGATACACAAGAAACTCCAGTCGACGCAGTCATAAGATTTGGTGTAGTCAATCTTCCACAGCACGACCATCTTCTTTGATCGCTTCCGTTCAAGGCAAATCTCCGATGCCACAACTAAACCATCTGACATCTGGCAACCCGGGATGAAAGCAGACTGCCCCTAAAGCACCATTGAATCCATAACCAGCCTTAGAATGTTAGCGACCACCTTTGCCACGGTAAGATAGATGGCGTTGGAGATTGCTATCGGTCTAAAATCGTCCACGGTCAATGAGTTCTTCTTCGGCAGAAGGAAGATCAACGCCCGGTTAACTTTATCGAAGCCTATGTTGTGTGTTGAATTCACTGATAACCTCTAAAATAGCATCCTTCAGCATATCCCAGAACTCACGGTAGAAGAAGACAGGAAACCCTTCTGACCTTGGAGCCACATCTGCATTCAGCCCCCAAACTGCCCTCCTCACTTCCTCCTCCGAGAAACCAGCCACCAGACTTTCCTCCTGCACCCTGGTCATGGTTCTAGCCCCCACACCCCGTCACCCCCAACCACCCCTTTGCCTCCTACGCAAGAACTCCACGAAGTGGTCCCGCAGCGCACCTTCAATCTGATCCTCCCCTAACACCCTCACCGCCCCAATTTCTACCTCATGCAGGAAGTTCCTCCTCCTTCGCCCAGAAGTCATGGAGTGAAAGAATCTCGTGTTGGTATCCCCTTCCTTCAGCTACTTCTGCCTGAACATTTGCTTACATTCCACCTATTCCTTTTTGTCTTCCAACATCATCTCCTCAAGCAACTCTAGCCTCTATGCTACCTCATCCTGATCCAACCCCATCTCGTCATCCAGCCGATCAAGCCTCGCCACCCCCGCCTGGGCCTCCCCTCTCCTAGCCCTACGTTGCAACCTCACCTCCCTCCTGAAGGTCACAAGGGAGGACCTGAGGAGCCTCAACTTCAACGCAAACCTAGAAACAGCCGATCCCGACGGAGCCATATTTCTCCATTGCGCAACAACCAACTCTTTAAATCCACCCTCTAAAAGCCAGATGTGCTCGAAATGGAAGCGGGATCTCTTCATCCTCTCCTCCCCCGATGACCACAGAGTGGGGGTGTGGTCCGAATACGCACTCGGCAGTGCCCACGCCCGTGCCAATGGGAATAAGTCCACTGTCGTGGTAGAAAGCAGGAAACAGTCAAGTCTGGATCTCGATCTGACATTCCTCCATGTGTATGAACAACTAGCCGCATCGAAGATGGACAGACCCAAAGAATACGCAACCCTTGTAAAGCTCTCTAAACCCTGATCCCACCAACGATCCAAATTCCAGCTGAGAACACCTCTCCCACAACCTCCAGCTCAGCTGCCAAGGACCTCCCATCCGACCCAATCGGGTCATATACGTTTGTAACCACTAGATTTATCCCATCTCCCCTCCTTCTCAGGGACACCGAAAGGCAGAAAGACGACTTCGACACCCCCATTAGCTCATACACATCACTCAGCCAGCCCGTGAGCCCGCCCTCCCCCCGCAGCCCCCAGAGCTTCCAGCTCCGCCACTGCAAATCGATCCCCACCACCGAGCTCACTGCAGACCCTGCCCCCACACCCAGATAACTTTATCTCCTGAAGCAGGAAAATATCAACCCCCGCCTCTTTTAATAGGTTCCTAATCGCCAGCCATTTCTCGGGACAGCCCAACCCCTTAAATTCCATGAAAGCATCTTCATTAACGGGCATCATGTGCTGACGTCTTTGGATAGATGACCCCCAGCCTTTCGGCAATGCATCTGTCCAGCAATTCAAATCGATTGTGCACCTTCGATGACGCACCGATACTTGGTTGCAGCCTACGGTGCGATACCTGTTGAGGCGGGGAAGTAATGAATGCAATCCTACGTTGAGATCACCACCAACGATCCAAATTCCAGCTGAGAACACCTCTCCCACAGCCTCCAGCTCAGCTGCCAAGGACCTCCCATCCGACCCAGTCGGGTCATATATGTTTGTAACCACTAGATTCATCCCATCTCCCCTCCTTCTCAGGGACACGGAAAGGCAGAAAGACGACTTCGACACCCCCATCAGCTCATACACACCACTCAGCCAGCCCGTGAGCCCGCCCTCCCCCCGCAGCCCCCAGAGCTTCCAACTCCGCCACTGCAAATCGATCCCCACCACCGAGCTCCCTGCAGACCCTGCCCCCACACCCAGATAACTTTATCTCCTGAAGCAGGAAAATATCAACCCCCGCCTCTTTTAATAGGTTCCTAATCACCAGCCATTTCTCGGGACAGCCCAACCCCTTAAATTCCATGAAAGCATCTTCATTAACGGGCATCATGTGCTGACGTCTTTGGATAGATGACCCCCAGCCTTTCGGCAATGCATCTATCCAGCAACTCAAATCGATTGTGCAACTTCGGTGCCGCACCGGTACTTGGTTGCAACCCACGGTGCGACACCTGTTGAGGCGGGGAAGTAATGAGTGCAGCCCTCCGCTTTCTTCTCTCTGACCGCTTGGTTCCTCTCCGCACATACGACGCCCAGAACCTGGGGGCTTCTCCATAATGTTTCCCCCAGGTCCCCATCTCTTCGAGCTCAGCCACATCACCCTTGTAAGAGATCGTAACCCCATCTCGCAATTCATCATCCTTCATTCCAACTTCAAAAGGCACCATCTATGTCGTGGATGGATTACCGACATCCACCTCCGAGCAAGTACGGTCTTCCTCGTCGTGGAAGTCCCCTGGACCTCAGGCCCATCTCTCCCAATCACCATCTGTTCGGACCAACATCCCGGCGCAGAGGATCCCTCCCTGATATCGGCCACTCCGTTGTCGCCCCTCACCTCCTAAGTCGACGTAGCGCAGCTTACCAAGACAGGAAGAGATGAAACGACCTGCCTAGGCGCAATGTTGGAGAAGTCCTGTGCGCCCTTAACAAGACTTGCCGCTTCCGAAGCGACCCCCGTCCCCCCGACTTCATTAGCCGGATCCGAGTTCCCTAAACGGGTCCCAATTACTTCAATCTTAGGCGGACCCATCCGACCCCCAGTTGTAAGTTCCGAACTCGTCGGGTTCGCAGCTACCCGGGTCCGGCCCTTAAGCTCCCCAACGCCCGCAGAACCTGAACTACCTCAACTCATCAAACACCCGAGGGTAAAACCGGCGCTTCCCTCGGTACCTGAGATGTGGATATCACGTCGAAAGAGATCTCCTGTAGGAGACGAGGAGACTGCTCCGCGTTTCGTGCCCCCTCGATCCGCATGAAAGGGGTCAGACCTTTGGCCCTCTGATGCAGCGTGAAACGGATAAATAGGGCCTCATTTTCTACGTTTTATCCGTTATTTAGAGGCTAATTTTATTTACGCTTATTTGAGTTGTAGTAATTTTATTTAAATAAAAGAGATCGTCTGTGATCTCAAATTAGTTTCAATTTAAATTTCAATTTAATTAGTTAGAGTCAGTTAAAAATTTGAATTTATTTCAAATCAATTAGTTAGGCGGTTAGAATCAAATTAGGATAAGTAGTTTGAATTTGAATTGGAATTCTATTTTTGTAATCTCATCCCTCCTATATAAAGGGATGACAGGCTATTGTTTTAGTCAGGTCAGATTATATAAAGTTTTGAGACTTTATCTCTTTCTCTCTCTCTCTTGTCTCTCTCCTTTCCCACGTGATCTTCGCGATTCTCTTCTCCAAAACCCCTCGCATCCGGCGAGTTATTCTCTTCTTCCTCCCTCCAACTTCTTCCACCTAAAATTCCACCATCAAATATTTTTTTATCCGTTGCAAAAAATCTATTTGCATCAATTGGTATTAGAGCATGGCCTACAGATCGTCCTCACGATCTGACGATCCGTCCAGACATTCACGCCGACATGCGACGAAACAACTGATGCAGCGTGAAACGGATAAATAGGGCCTCATTTTTACGTTTTATCCGCTATTTAGAGGCTAATTTTATTTACGCTTATTTGAGTCGTCGTAATTTTATTTAAATAAAAGAGATCCTCTGTGATCTCAAATTAGTTTCAATTTAAGTTTCATTTTAGTTAGTTAGAGTCAGTTAAAGAATTGAATTTATTTCAAATAAATTAGTTAGGCGGTTAGAGTCAAATTAGGATAAGTAGTTTGAATTTGAATTGGAATTCTATTTTTGTAATCTCATCCCTCCTATATAAAGGGATGACAGGCTATTGTTTTAGTCAGGTCAGATTATATAAAGTTTTGAGACTTTATCTCTTTCTCTCTCTTGTCTCTCTCCTTTCCCACGCGATCTTCATGATTCTCTTCTCCAAAATCCCTCGCATCCGGCGAGTTATTCTCTTCTTCCTCCCTCCAACTTCTTCCACCTAAAATTCCACCATCAAATATTTTTTTATCCGTTGCAAAAATCTATTTGCATCAATTGGTATCAGAGCATGGCTTACAGGTCGTCCTCACAATCTGACGATCCGTCCAGACATTCGCGCCGACATGCGACGAAACACCATCACTCGTCGAAGCGGAAACGACGAGCCGAAGAAGCTTACAACAAGGATATGGACGCGCTGCGTAATTTCCAGTCCAAATGTCAAGATTTCCAGTCCAAATGGCGAGATATGATGGCTAATTTCGAGACTCTGTGCGCCTCCCTATCAAAGCCTTCCACTGCCAAAGCCGCTGTCCAGAATGTTGACGAAGAAAACCTTGCCGTCGATGAGGATTTGCTCGTTGTCCAGGTCATTCCAGAAGGAAAAGGCGACAATATGCTTGTTGTACATGTATTTTCAGACCTGCCAACGCCACCGAAATCGACTCCGGCTCCTTCCACGACCCCCTCCCAGGTCCCTCTCACCATTACCTCACCTACAACCCTCATCCTAACCTCGATGTCGGCCCCACAACCAACCCCTGCCCCCGCACCACCCCTCGCGCCACCAAACCTCCCACACCAGCCCTCCCACGCTGGACCTGACTCCCTTCACATCCACCTCATGTTGCCGCCCCCTGAGGGCTTCGAAATCTCAACCACACCCCCGCCATTGCCACCCCCTCCTGCCCCTTGGCCCCTCCTCCAGGCTTCCTCCCACCCCCATTCCCCAGCATTCCCACCGCCCCCCTTCTCTGACCCCCCAACCCTCTCCCCGTGGTTCCCAGCACCATTCCCCCACCGTTAACACCGCTCTTCACCCCCCCACCCATGTCGTGCACACCCCCGTCCCAACTCCAGCCTCGACCAACGCTACAGATCGATGGTGTGTCAACCGCGCACCGCCCCTACGAGACCCCACCAGCGTGCCGCCTCTACGATTCCTCGCCGCCACGGCAAGTCCCGATCACCACCCACCTGTGTGCCACCTGTGCGACACGTTGTACGACCTGCTGCTTCCACCGCGACGACGCCATCGCCGCAGATTGAAGGGAATAAGAACCCTAGCCGTCCGTGAGAAGAAGGTACCCACCGAGGAAAAACAAATCCCTCGAATGTAGGGATGAGACGTGGATTATTGTTTCCAAAGGGATTGATTTGGAAAATTGCAAAGGGACACCTCCACTTATAATAAAGTTTAAAGAATAAGGTTGGTGATAACTTAAGATGGGATAAAGGGGTACGAAAATTACGTTCCAACCCCAACCCCCTAAAGCAGAATATTTTAAAAGAAGTGCTGAAAGGAAGAAATTTGGTGGCCTCCTTATCCAATTAGGATTAGGATCATGGGTTTCACCATTTAAAGGCCACATGGCTTAATTCATTGGCCACATCTCCTCCTCTATTATATTTGTGCTATCACTTTGCTATGGAATCCCCAAAGGTCAAGTTGTCCGACATGAAGATGCCACATCAGTTTTTCAAGCACCATATCAAGGGAACGAAACCTGGATGGGCGCCTGCATTCGTGCCACACATGCTCTTTTGTCACAAAGCCAACGTCTCTAACATTCACGCCACGCACGCTAGGATTCCGTCGTTTGCTCCACGTCAGTTCTTCCAGAGGATGATCGAGAACGTTGAATTAAATTTATCAACCTCCAAGCCTGCAGATCCAGCATTCGTCGGGAGACAAATTTTTCAAGCGGAGGAGAACTGATGCAGCGTGAAACGGATAAATAGGGCCTCATTTTCTACGTTTTATCCGCTATTTAGAGGCTAATTTTTTTATGCTTATTTGAGTCGTCGTAATTTTATTTAAAAAAAAAGAGATCGTCTGTGATCTCAAATTAGTTTCAATTTAAATTTCAATTTAGTTAGTTAGAGTCAGTTAAAGATTTGAATTTATTTCAAATCAATTAGTTAGGCGGTTAGAGTCAAATTAGGATAAGTAGTTTGAATTTGAATTGGAATTCTATTTTTGTAATCTCATCCCTCCTATATAAAGGGATGACAGGCTCTTATTTTAGTCAGGTCAGATTATATAAAGTTTTGAGACTTTATCTCTTTCTCTCTCTCTCTTGTCTCTCTCCTTTCCCACGCGATCTTCACGATTCTCTTCTCCAAAATCCCTCGCATCCGGCGAGTTATTCTCTTCTTCCTCCCTCCAACTTCTTCCACCTAAAATTCCACCATCAAATATTTTTTTTATCCGTTACAAAAATCTATTTGCATCACTTCGGGAAGGAGATGGCTCTGTAAGGCCTGGGCCAGTGACGAGGGTGCGGGTGCGGGGCCTCCGTTCGTCACTCGGAAGTCGGAACTTGCCATCTTGTAGGGCACTACTTCGCGGCATCGTCGAGGTCTTTCAGATCGAGTGCAGCGGGACTAAGCCTGGGGACTCGCTTGATACCATCCTGATGGTCAGGTCTCTTGGCCAGGAGACGTTGGGGTGGTGGGAGGTGCCGACGATGGGGGGCATGGTTTTTCCTGGAGCTCTTGGACGTGGGACCTGGGCAGCACCGACGTGGGCCGGGGGGCATTGGGAGCCGACCAGTGCAGCTTCGAGCGGAGAAGGATCCTAGGAGGGTGATGCAAATAGATTTTTTGCAACGGATAAAAAAAATATTTGATGGTGGAATTTTAGGTGGAAGAAGTTGGAGGGAGGAAGAAGAGAATAACTCGCCGGATGCGAGGGATTTTGGAGAAGAGAATCGCGAAGATCGCGTGGGAAAGGAGAGAGACAAAGAGAGAGTGAAAGAGATAAAGTCTCAAAACTTTATATAATCAGACCTGACTAAAACAATAGCATGTCATTCCTTTATATAGTAGGGATGAGATTACAAAAATAGAATTCCAATTCAAATTCAAACTACTTATCCTAATTTGACTTTAACCGCCTAACTAATTGATTTGAAATAAATTCAAATCTTTAACTGGACTCTAACTAACTAAATTTGAAATTTAAATTGAAACTAATGTGAGATCACAGACGATCTCTTTTATTTAAATAAAATTACGACGACTCAAATAAGCGTAAATAAAATTAGCCTCTAAATAGCGGATAAAACGTGGAAAATGAGGCCCTATTTATCCTTTCACGCTGCATCAGTTCTCCTCCGTTTGAAAAATTCGTCTCCCGACGAATGTTGGATCTGATACCAATTGATGCAAATAGATTTTTGCAACGGATAAAAAAAATATTTGATGGTGGAATTTTAGATGGAAGAAGTTGGAGGAGGAAGAAGAGAATAACTCGCCGGATGCGAGAAGAAAATCGCGAAGATCGCGTGGAAAAGGAGAGAGACAAGAGAGAGAGAGAGAGAAAGAGATAAAGTCTCAAAACTTTATATAATCTAACCAAACTAAAACAATAGCCTGTCATCCCTTTATATAGTAGGGATGAGATTACAAAAATAGAATTCCAATTCAAATTCAAACTACTTATCCTAATTTGACTCTAACCGCCTAACTAATTGATTTGAAATAAATTCAAATCTTTAACTGATTCTAACTAACTAAATTGAAATTTAAATTGAAACTAATTTGAGATCACAGACGATCTCTTTTATTTAAATAAAATTACGACGACTCAAATAAGCGTAAATAAAATTAGCCTCTAAATAGCGGATAAAATGTAGAAAATGAGGCCCTATTTATCCGTTTCACGCTGCATCAGTTGTTTCGTCGCATGTCGGCGCGAATGTCTGGACGGATCGTCAGATCGTGAGGACGATCTGTAGGCCATGCTCTGATACCAATTGATGCAAATAGGTTTTTTGCAACATATAAAAAAAATATTTGATGGTGGAATTTTAGGTGGAAGAAGTTGGAGGGAGGAAAGAAGAGAATAACTCGTCAGATGCGAGGGATTTTGGAGAAGAGAATCGCGAAGATCGCGTGGGAAAGGAGAGAGACAAGAGAGAGAGAGAAAGAGATAAAATTAACCTCTAAATAGCGGATAAAACGTAGAAAATGAGGCTCTATTTATCCGTTTCACGCAACATCAGTTGTTTTCGTCGCATGTCGGCGCGAATGTCTGGACGGATCGTCAGATCGGAGGACGATCTGTAGGCCATGCTCTGATACCAATTGATGCAAATAGATTTTTGCAACGGATAAAAAAATATTTGATGGTGGAATTTTAGGTGGAAGAAGTTGGAGGGAGGAAGAAGAGAATAACTCGCCGGTGCGAGGGATTTTGGAGAAGAGAATCGCGAAGATCGTGTGGGAAAGGAGAGAGACAAGAGAGAGAGAGAGAGAGAGATAAAGTCTCAAAACTTTATATAATCTGACCTGACTAAAACAATAACATGTCATCCCTTTACATAGGAGGGATGAGATTACAAAAATAAAATTCCAATTCAAATTCAAACTACTTATACTAATTTGACTCTAACGCGTAACTAATTGATTTGAAATAAATTCAAATCTTTAACTGACTAAATTGAAATTTTAAATTGAAAGTAATTTGAGATCACAGACGATTTCTTTTATTTAAATAAAATTACGACGACTCAAATAAGCGTAAATAAAATTAACCTCTAAATAGCGGATAAAACGTAGAAAATGAGGCCTTATTTATCCGTTTCACGCTGCATCACGAAGCCTGCACCATCGCAATAGGGTAGATCCCCGCCTTTGAGCCACGAAGCAAAGCAGCGGCCTCGTCACAGGAGAGACCCCTGGCCAACACCCGCCAGGGTGTAACCAGAGCGATATCCCCTTGAAGCGAGCCTCCGAGACTTTTCCCACGTCAGAAGAACCAAGGAAGAGCGCCTCTGCTCCTCCGCATTCCCCGACCAACTACGAGACCTCGCCAACCGACTACAGGCATGACCTGCTTGTGTGCGCAAATCGTCGACGTTGGAAGCACCTCACCGGTTCCCGGCACTGTCTAGACCAGTGATCTAAACCACCACAGCAAAAACATCCACGCCCGAACAAATTCACCCTCAGGGTTCGCCCCATAGAACTTCCTATCCGTGTACATCTCCGGAATCCCTTCGACTCAAAAACCATCCATCCGCCGCCATTGGGTGGTTCCGCTCCCACCCTCTTCTAGGACATCAAACTGCTTTATAAATATAAAAAAATGACAAAGCCTTCTCCCAATATAAGTAGGGTCGGTTACATGGACTCCTGCTCAAACCCATGTTGAAAGATTCGATTATTTTTTATGTTGATTGTCGACTACCTAACGCAACCCCCAAAAGGGGGGATTTGAACCCTATTCTTTTGGGTGGTAGGCACACTGCACTACCATCAGACCATTTAAGTGGGTACAACTGCCTTATAAATATATTTGAAAAGCATCGGACAACATATGAATAACATGGTCACCAACTTGTAGATTGCACTAGGCCTAAATAATTTACCACTAAGGTGATTGACGAGTTATTTATATCCATTATATGGCCTCAAATCAAGAAAAGAGGACGAGGGTGAGCCTTCCGAATGTCTCGAACTACAAATATATCTGATTGGAAAGGACGAGGAAAAAGACCTATAAAGCCTCTCTGCGGGCAGTAAGGAGAGCTAACCAAGTTAATGGGTTATGATAGGGAGCCTCGCATGAAAATACCTTATAATTTATTTATTTGAGTTATGTGGATGACGTGGGTTCAATCTGAACTCAGGTTGTTTGATGTTAGCATATGGAATGATTAATTATTATAATATTCAAGTATATGGTTTACTTGATATTCCATTGAAATTGTGTTGAATTATTTATTGCTGCATTAATGAAAAATACAATTTATGGACCACCCTCAGTGATTTTATATATTTCACTTGAAATATTGTCAGAAGATATGTTATTTTCAATGAATTGATAATTTAGCAATCTTCTGAAACTTGGACTGACATCAGTTAGAAAAGTTGAAGCATAACATAGAGAAAAGGACTAGATTACCAACCTCGTTAGGGAGTCTATCTAGTTATTAGAAGTCAATATAACCAGTCCTAATTATAAATTACAACTTAATTCAATTGTAAGTCAATCCGGGGTCTTGTATTTTTTTTTATTTTTTTCTGGCACATCTGGAACAAGAGATATGTTTGCTTTTCTAGAACTTCTATTCAGGTCATTAATTCACAGTTCGGATTCTCAGTTTTATGTTCATTAGTATAAATCCAATTATTAGATAAACTCTCATTTTCATGAGATAGTTTTCTGTCGTGTACAAAAACATATTCCGCTCTATCATTTCTGAAAAAGTGGATAATCTAGGTGGGTATGTAAAAGATATTCAAAAATTTATGACTATTGTATGGGAACGTATTCATGTTCGAAGCATTTTTCCTTTCCAATATTTTTCTATTGGAGCCTCCTCATTCCTTTATTCAAGCATAATGATGCAAATCGGGCTCTAATGGGCTCTAATATGCAACGTCAAGCAGTTATGCTTTCTCGGTCCGAGAAGTGCATTGTCCTTAGAGTAGATTAAGTATTTATGTTGTTCGGATGTAGCTTTTTTTCCTTCTATTATGTATGCTACTCCAATTTTGTTAATTGATTATCGATGGTTGTCTCGCTCCTTGATTCAAAAATGCTTCTTAGGATGCTTCCATAAGTTCTGTGTATTTTGTGGTCCAAGACGTGACAATAGACAAGTACATGCGACTACAAACTTGATATTGGAACAACCTACATAATGAAGAAAGATCACACAATATGTTTCCATAACTTTTGGTTCTTCTATTTGGTCTACAGTACGTGCTAATGATTCATAGTAAACCTATCTGTATCATGGGTTATTTGCCTTCAACTAGAGGCACACAACCTGCTTCATGATATGCACTTTTCAGATTTTATTCCTTACCTCAACAAAACAACAGCACCCACGAAGACAACCTCCTATTAATGGCATGGTTTATGGGTTAGATATTTCCTACCCTCTATATTGATATATTAGTACCCAAAAAGACATCCTCATATACATGCTATGGTTTATGAGGTAGTATTTCAATACCCTGTGTTGAGATACTAGTAGGGTTCTAGCTGCAGCTGCTAGTAGATGCATAAAGTTTTTTTTTATAAATAAATACACACATGAAAATTTCGGTAATGTCATGAATTACATGATCACTTACTAGTTTTTTTAGAAAGACCGACTCGTATAACAAGGACGGTACATTATGAATGCTAGCTCAACAATGATGAGTAATAGCTACATAGGTAGAGTACACGACTCCCCAAACTTCAGTGGAAATTGATTGCATTTAAAGAATAATTGGTAGCATATGCTGTGTTTTTATACATTTCATGTAATAGGCTTGTAAAATATATCAGTTGTCAATAATTACAGGTTTCTAAACATGTATTTTTATTATAAGAGAACCTTCTGAAACGTATTAACACATAATTATGATAAGACTTCATCATCAAATTTCATAACCCGCAAATTCTCAACTCCAGAACAAGCATCTATGAGCCATTTCCATTAGAAACATCGACAACATACCCCCTGATACCTATTTTTATACTCGGTCTAACCATATTGATATCAATATTTGTTATGTCTTTTTGTTATTTGATTCATAACACTATTCTTTGCACACCTACTGTACCAGTGCCTCCAGTACCAAATGTGCAAAAGGCAATAGCCGATTTTCTCTCACGGATGAATGAGCTCTATCTGCACTTCGGATATCAATTACTATTAATGCGGGAGGGTTCTTTAATGAACAAAACGGCGTTCACTTATATTGCAAACAATGAAGATATGAAAGGTACACAAAGGATCTTTCCAGTTTCCACTAATTATAAGGGAGGCATGCATCACAGTTACTGTAACGTCTAAGAGCTTCGTAAGACTTGAAGTCTAAAACAGGTTGCATTCCGACTGGCAACCACTCAACATTTAATTTAACTGCTCACGGCCAACTCAAACAAAAAGCTGAAACTGACCTCGAGGGCGTGCTTGTAACGGGAGGACTTGCGAAGGTGGCGGACGATGCGGAAGAGGTGGTGCTTGCTATGGATGGAGTTTCCTTGCTCCACCCATTTGCTGATCGCCGCCGCCGCACTGCGCCTCCGATACTTGAGGCTCAGCAGCCTTCTCTCAAGATGGCCGATCCCTTGCCATCTCTGCCCATCACCATCAACCTTGCCTCCTACATATGAGGAGGATGAGGAAGGGGACGAAGCCTCCGACGAGGATAGAAGACGCGACGCCGGCGTGGCGCGGCGGAAGTGAGCAATCCGACGTCCAAGAAGCATCATTGTGTTCTCCTCGGCGGCCGCAGAGTTTCTCCGGGTGTTCGACCTATCCGGCTCAAACGGGTACACGAATCCATCCGTACAATTTGATTCGGGTACCCGTTTAAGGATATATGGGTCGGTCGTGTACCCGATGACTGTGACCCGTTTGCCATGTTTGTATCTTTTGGAAAGCTTTAATATTGGTGACCTATGTAAGGGTTCTTTCTAGTTATGTTGTAGTTACTTTCCATATCTGAGACGAGATTGTAATAATGTTATATAAGGTTACAATATTATGCAAATGCTATATGAGGTTTCAATATTATAAGACCATGATTTGTGATTTGATTGTCATAACGTTTTGTAAAATGACAATGCTCTCAAAATATGATGGGTAGGCTTTTTTCTTTTAAGGTTTATTTTTATTAAATCCGTGGTTACTCGTGTGGAGGAGAGCTTTCTTGAAAAAGTGTGTTTTCTTTAAAATAATAAGTCATCTATTTTAAGATTTAAATAGTCAAAAATAGATTTTATTGAAGTGATATGTGATATGGGTATCATTTAGCATCCAATAATACAGTGTTTGCTATAATTAGATTAGCCCAATATATTATCTCGTTATGATGGATCCAGTGCATGTCCCATAAATCCCCCTACACTCATTAGCATATGCATGAAATATTTCTTTCTTAATACAATCTAAGGTATGCTATCGGATATAAGATTGCATGACTCTAAAATGTTACTTATCTTTAAAAAAAATGAAATGAATGTGTTGTAAACATTGATACGGTAATGTGTGGAATCATGTGCTATCTAAAACTGTGAGTAAATTTCTATCACAAAAGTTTCACAAACCGAAAATTTCGCACATGTGCTTAGTACATGATCTAAAACTGTAAATAAAAATAAAATAATAAATAGTGTCAAATTGAAAAGTATTCAACATGAAAGTAGTTTATCTTTTTAAGATCTACAAATTTTATGTAGAATTTAAAGTCAAAATACATTATATATACATACTTATTATTTTTACAAGCATTTTAATAAATAAAAAATACTTCTTTTATTTCTTTTATTATCTTTGGTATTTTATATATTAAATAATGCAAAATAAATTATATGTAATATTAAACTAATTTTTATTTGGTTTTCAATAAGAAGAAACACGGAAAATAAACTTAAACACAAATATTTGATACTTAATTATATGCATTATTTAACCTTATTTACAAGAGGCTAGATGTTAAATCTACTTATTTAATTATTAAATAAATTAATTAGTTTAAGATAGCAGGGTAATTAATAGGAATAAAGATGATGAATATGAGATTCACCACCCACTATACTCGAACTTTGCTCGTCCTTGAGCAACCAAAGAATGAATAAGTTAATTGAATCCTTGATTGTGCATATGAGATACAAGACTTGACATTCAAGACACGGGTTTTATGTGACTCTTTCACTCTAACTTTAATCAAGTCTTAGTCAAAAGGAACTCAACTTTCTTAATTATTAGACTCTCTGTATGCATATAAATATAAGAGGTATGACATTTAGTTGGATTACAAGTACAAATGTAGAGTCAAAGCTTCCCTCAAGGTTCTAGCCTAAAAGATCTTCCTTAAGATCCAACCCTCAAATCTAGGGAATAAATAAATTCTCACTTCATTCCATCATATCTTTAGTTGTCAGACTTAAAAAAATGTCATATAAAATGGACAAAAGTATGGAGGATATTATTTTCTGTCGTTTCTTTTCTCATCTCATAGGAACAAGGATCTTGAAACCGTAATTTTCGGTGTGTTAAGAAGTGTATTCCTATGTTGTGTCATTGTTCACACATAAAAATCGAGAAATTCAGGTAAATTTTCTACAATTACGAACCAAGATATATCAAATAACATATAGGGAAAGTAGAGGATCCATCCACAGGGACTTATACATTTTTACATGAATTTTTATTCTATTTACAAAGCCATTTCGACTTTATTGACTCAAATTGAATCATATTTTTATTTGTATTCCTAAGACCTTAAAATGTCTTGAAGCCTCTAAGGTTCTAGACATCTTAAGGATCACATTGAAATTTTCAGTTTTTTTTGCTTTTTTGTGAGTTTTTGAATTTATAGGGGTATGAATGTAATTTTCATGAAACTTCAAGAGCTTGAATGTAAATAACATTTAAACTTAAGGATGTAATTAAATTTTTTGAAAGTATCTGATAAAAAATGGAAATTTCCTAATCAATAAGTGTTGAATGGGTAAATTATAGAGAATAGAAATAACTTTAATAAATTACAAAAGGTCATTCAAGGGATGAACTTTAAATAAGACAAACTTGAGAAAAATAAATGCAAATGCATAGAAGATAAAATACAATATTGAACAAATGTAGAGAATATCAAATATTTGCTTAAATGTGTAATGGTCCAAAAACACTAAAAAAATAAAAGAAAGTGAAAATTAAAACTTCCTTCTTCGAGCGGAGGAGCGATGGCGGAGGCTGTGCGCGGAGGTGACAGCGGAGAGGTGCCATGCGGAGGAGGATGGCGAGGAGAAGGGGCAGTGAAGTTACAAGGTGGTGGTGGCGGCCAACCAACCAATGGGGTGATGGGTCTTTGGTGCCCTTAGTCCCCTGTTTATAGTAGGAGTCGAGGGAGGGGAATGGGCATCAGTTATAAGTGATAAAGAGCAGGATTGCGGTGATTATGCAATAGGAGGAGGAGAATGGGCGCGGGCGGCGGTCGTTGGAAAGGGAGGGAGTGGCATGTGCCCGCACAACTTGGAGGAGGAAGAAAAGGAGGTTGACATCATGTCGACGTTAGCACCCTTTAGTTATTATTTTTTTTAAATTTTGACGTCAGCTACTTTGTCATGTAGCAATTTTTCATTTTTTACAAAAAAGATGGAGAGGATTGAAGGGCCTTCTTGGACCTCTTCTAAAGTGTACCTGAAAAAATAAAAAGAAATATTGACAGAACTTTACTATGGGATTGAAGTCCATATTTATTGAAAAATTAATCATTTATTATTTTTCTCTCTCTTTTATTTTAGATTTATTTTTCCTAAGAAAATTTTATGCAATTTTTAGATGATTTTGAATGTAATATGAGCATGAAAATTACTAAATGAGAATTATAAATTAAATCAAGGAAAATGCAATTGATTACACATGATTTTTGCTCAAAATGGAATAGAAACATAATAAACCACTAATTCATCATTCCCCCATACTTAACTTTTGCTAGTCTCGAGCAAAATAATGGCATGCAAAATAAAATGGAAAACAATTAGAGAATATGCAAAGAGGGTTTGCAGCAAATACATCTACAAAGTCCTGAGATTTTAAACCGAGTTTGAACAAATAATAAAGATAGACTAAGCTGACCATTAGAGTAATAATGTATCATGGCTCCCTTTTATATTCTAGCACTCAATTCAACAATCCCCAAGTTCTATCAATTTTAGTCGATTTTTTAGGTCAAGTCAAATCATCCTCATCAATAGATATTCTTTTTAACCTTGAGTTGAATTTGAATTGTGTGTGAAAGGTATATCTTTTCCCAATTTGCGAGACAAGTATATCGTACAACCTTAAACAAGGTACCACAAGATTCACAAATTTTAAAAGCCTGTATTTCTCAAAGTATAGCCTTTTCACCTAAATATATCAGCAAGAGAAGATGGGTGCAAATTATAGAGAAATTGGATTTTCTAAGGTTTTCCATAGACCGCTTTAGTCTATTGCTCTCATTTTTTATTTTTGCATGGCATAACCCCGAGCCTCTTTGACCTCTTTTAAACTAGTAGCAACATCGTTCTGCTACTTGCCTTATTTGGTAGAACTGGGTTATTTGAGTAGATCTTTGCTTTACATTTACATTTTTAGAATAGGCATCCCTTATTGTACCTTCGTTTTGATAAGTGATGAATCTCCATTTCATCACATTTGTTCTATCATTTTGGCCTTAAAAACCTAGCTAATGCATGTAAATAGCATTAATTTGTACAAAATAACATTCACTATTTATTGCACTCATCATGTAAATAATATTGTTTTATGCCAAAATTATATAATAAAGAGAATAAAAGAAAAAGAATAAAATACCAAAGGTATTTTATGTCCCTAATTCCTTATTCCAAGTCAAGAATTGAGTTGGTCAACAAGGAATAAAGTAGGGGGGGATAATGGCCAATAAATCCATTTAAATTACATTTATTAATTCATTTTTTGTTCCTTTTTGGGACCCATTTTTATTTTTCAACTTTTTATACCACAAATAAAAAGACTTTGTACATGAAAGTTGTAGATAATAATATATATAGAAGTACAAAATTGAGTTTATATAAAAATAAAAAAAATTGTAAAAAAATATACTCTAAATAAAAAGCCAAAATCCTAACTTCCAGACCCATATCTCTCAAATAAAAAATTAAAATATACAAAATCATCTTTAATTGTGTATAACTTTAATAAGCTATTTAGTGAAGGTAGTTTCATATTTTTTATAGTTAAGGTGTGAAAGTTAGGTTTTGGACCCCTATTGTACAATATACCCGAATAAAATTTTCATTTTATTTATTCTTTATATTTTTATAGTTTTATATTTTTATATTTTTATACTTTTGTAAATACTATTTATAACATATTTACATATTAAAACTAATATAAAACCATGAAGAAAATATAAAATAAACCTATATAAATCCCTAGACAAAATACCTATGCTAATCCTTGTAAATAAATAAAAGCAAATTTCATTATTCTTTATTCTTCTATATTTTTTATCTTATAAATATTATTTATATTCTATTAAAAATATAAATAAAATAAAACCAAAGAAAATACTTCAAAATAAATAATAATGTTAAATACATAGATAAAATACCTATACCCACATTATATATATACCTATCTAACATAATAAAAATATAATTATTTACATACAAATAAGTTATAAATATATAAAATAAGAGAATAAAATGATAAAATATAATATATAAAATAAAAAAATGTACAAAACAAAGATGAATATACCTATAAATACATCCCTAAAAATTAACTTATAATAAATAACATCAAATAAATTAATAAAAATCATATTAAAACACCACATAAAATAACAAAAAATATTTTGTAATAAAAAAATTAATAAAATAATTTTTCTTTACTATTTTAAATTATTTATTTTCAAATAAAAGGACCTATTTTGTCCTATAGTAGTATGCATGGACCAATCAGATCTTAGGGACCGTTGACCATCAGTCAACTCCCCATTCCTTTTTCTGACTTTTGTCAGAACCTCGAGCATGCCACCTTCTCGGAATTTTCCTCGCCGCTCCACTGCTCTTTCGCCCTTGGGCCCTTCACATGATCCAATCCCTGATCTTTCGTGATTCACGCCCAAATCTTGGTTCGGTTGTTCATAGTCAATTCTTTCCAATCCGTCAGCCAATAAGGGTGCATCGACATGTCTTTAAATAAGACCTCCAATTCCATTTTTTACATCACCAAGCCCATGAGCTTCCGCGCCAAGAGTGTCGCCATGTGATAGGTAGCGTACCCCTGGAGGGTTTAAGAGCGACTAAGGGAGGCGGAGGTGCACCCACGGCAGCCTCACCGGTTGCCTTGCTCCCTTCCTTCGTCGGAAGGTATAAGAGTTGATTTTTATGCTTTCTAGGTAAATTTTAATTCCATCTTTTATTCACTGCATTTAGTTTCGAATTTTTCTTAGTTATTTAGCCTAGGTTAACAAGGTTCCCTCGCCAGATCTCTCGAGCTCCGGCATATGTTCATCGTAAATCCTACTGTATTTCGCCCCACAAACCACCTCACCATCTTAACTTACCGCTTCTCCATGCACAACCTATCTTCAACCACTCAGATCAACCTATGATCTGGAGCCTCGTGCTCCCTACGCCACCCTCGTCGGAGCACACCCCCATTCACCCCATCTCCAACCTATTCCATGCCTAACGTGGTCGAGGCACTTTGCCCTCGACCTGCGAGTTTGTTGATGCATGAACAACCCTCAAATAACCCCATCTGGGTGGCTTTGAGGATAGAAGGCAGCTCTGGGAACACCGGACCTCAAGGGATTGATTAGCGTGCCCTGGACACTTTTGAGTCATCCTCCCGATGCAGAATGATGAGGCGAACATGGAGACCATCTCAGCAGGCTGGGAGGAGGTCGAAGCATCAAATGACACATGATCGAACACGCCCAGCGGAAGTCTTGTTCCCAGTTCTTCCAGGTCCATCCAAGACCGTTCGATCTGGGGCATTTCTTCTAGAGCAGCAACATACGTCGGATGGCCCAATGCCTCAACCGTCAAATCGCTTCATGCGATCTAATCATAGACATTCATCGCCAAAGCGTCGTCAACCGTGCATATCTTGCCACATGTATAAGTGAAGTTCATTTGACCTCACAATCGCTTGCATGATTGGGTGAATCGTATACTTAGCCCACAGTTTTTCTACTTATTTATTAATCTTGTAAATAAAATCTAAAGTGTAAATAAAATAGTACATTTTGCTAATCGGGCCTTGTATTTATTACCTATTGCATGTGGGTCCTATCTAGCTCAGCTGACGTGTAGTCACATGTGAGCTGGGCAAATTGCAAGGATGTCCTCATACCTTTTTGTATTTCAATTTAGTTAAATAAATTTTAATATACACTATATATTTCTGGAAAAATTGCACTTGAGCCCTGATGTTTATTTTATTTGCAAATATGTCCTTTCCAGTACATGTATTTTGGGTGCTTGAATTCCATTTATTAAAAATGGCACGCATGCTCCTAAATTTATGCAAAAATAGAATTATGTCTCCTATCATGTATTTTCACGCCCTATTTTTATTTTGGCATTTTTAGCATTTTAATTATTTATTAAAATTAAAAGGAGGACATTTTTGTCCCTGTTTAAATGAGAAAATACCAAAAAATAGAAAAATGTTTTGAAAAGTTCCCAAAAATATATTTTGTCTATTTTAATATTTATTAACTCCATTTCAAAAACCGCTAAAAATAGAAAAAGATCAAGATTAAGAATAAAAAACTCTAAAATACAACAAAAAATATAAAAAGTCTACGAAAATCCCAAAAATATTTCTTTCTATTTTATAATTTCTTTATATTATTATCTATATATAAAAATTGATTAAGATAATTTTAGATCTTATTTCTATTTTTAATATTCAAATCAATCTAGGCCTATTATTTAATCCCTGATTTGGGATATTTTTATTTTAAAAATCCAAAAATTAGGATAAATCCAAAAAATCACAAAAAAACATTGTAAAAATATGTTTATAATTCTTATTTAATCCATGATTTGGAATGATCTTACAATTCTTATTGATTCTGATCCCAAATATTTAAAAAATATGCTTAAAGCACGTGAATAAGAGAGATTGAGAGAGAGAGAGAGACATAAGTCCTCTGTTTTGTATTTTCTTTTTTTGTAATTTGAAAAATAAAATTAGTTTACAAAAATAAAATAAAAATATCAAAATGCCAAAAAATTGTGTAAAGTTGCTGAGTTCCTGGCAACGGTGCCAAAATGAAATCGTGTTTTCCGGTGTGTTAAGAAGTGTATTTTTGTGTTGTGTCATTGTGCACATACGAAAATCAAGATATTCAAATAAAAATTCCACAACTATGAGCCAAGATATATCAAATAATATATATGACAAGTAGAGAATCGATCCACATGGACTCGGATATTTTTTACGTGAATTTTTATTCTATTTACAAAGGTATTTTTGACTTTATTGACTCAAATGGAATCTTGTTTTTATTGTTGTTTATGAACATTAAAATGCGTTAAAACATCTATCAATAGGTTATAGACATATTAAGGACCGCATAAGAATTTTCAGAAAATTTTCGGATTTTTTGTTATTTTTGGTGAATTTTCGGAATTGCAGGGGCATGAATGTAATTTTTAGGAAACATCAGAGGCTTGAATGTAAAGAGCATTCAAACTTAAGGATGTAATTGAAACTACTGAAAATATTTGACAAAAATTAAAATTTTCTAATTAATACATGTTGAATGGGTAAATGTATAGAATAGAAATGACTTTTAATAATTACAAAAAGGTCATTTAAGGGCTGAACTTTAAATAAAAAACTTGAGAAAAATAAATGTAAATGTGTATAATATAAAATACTACATTAGAAAAATTGTAGAGAATATCAAATATTTGCTAAAATTACAAATGCTACAAAATGCTAAAAAACTAAAGAAAATGAAAGTTACAAAGGGGTCCCAATGGAGGAGCAGTGGCGGAGGAAGTGCACGGAGGTGACTTGTAGAGAGGTAGCATACGGAGGAGGATGGGCGGTGGAACTGCAAGGTGGTGGTGGTGGCCAACCCAATGATGGGGTGATGGGTCTCCATCTTGGTCGCCCTCTCTTTCTTATTTACAGCCGGAGTCGAGGGAGGGGAGGGGCAACGGTTATCAATGATGAAAAGGAGGGGGCGTAGCGGTTGTGCACCAGGAGAGGAGAAATGGCGCGAGGCATGAGCGGCAGACGTTGGAAGGGGAGGGGGTTGCATGCGCTTATGCGACCTGGAGGAAGAAGAAAGGGGGGGGGACTGACGTCATGCTGACATTAATGCCCCTTTATTTTTATATTTTTTTGAAATGTTGACGTCAGCTAATGCCGTCTATTTTATCATGTATTGATTTTTTTCTATTTCTTTGCAAATAAAAGATGGAGAGGATTGGAGGCCTTCTTGGGCCTCTTCTAAAATGGACCTGAAAAAAATAAAAAAATATCAAAACTTTAATATGCGCATGAAGCCCATATTTATTGAAAAAGTAACTATTTATTATTTTTTCTCTTTCTCTTTTTTATATTTATTTTGAAAAGAAAGTGTTATGCGATTTTTAGATGATTGTGAATGCAAAATTGCATGCAAATTATGAAACGAGAATTATAAATTACATCAAGGAAAATGCAACTGATAAAGCATAATAAATCACTGATTCGTCAGATCTCTCGGAGTGTCTTATTAACACACTTGTATTTTTAATGTTAATCAATATGTCTGTCAAGCAATCTGAGTCATTTGCACTAATTTTCTGGGACACACCGTAGTGTGTCTCTTTTGAGCATCTATCATACCTTCAACAACCAAACTTGTATTGGTAACGATGTAGACCCCTTTTAGCATGTTTGCCCGACTCATATGGTCTAATCGATTTGTTCCAAAATGGACACTATGAAAAGGTTGGGAGCGCTCGCCATTGAAATAAGCTCTTGATATTTGTCTTTGGAATGTATGAGCTTTCATATATATATATTTTATTTTCTTTTTTCCCTTTCTTTTTGACTAGATCCATTGCTTTTACCAATTTGCCCCATACTGATCAACAATTTTATGGTTTTACGCACACTAGCACTTAGGTTTAAATCAATATAGTATAAGAATCATATTCTCATATTGGCTATGTGCTGACATTCAGGTTTCATGAAGAAATCCTTAATCTTATCCCATCCTTAAGCATCATTAAATCAGGTCCAAACTCAAACCTCTCATCCTAGTTCCTCAGCCAAAACACCAATTCATCACAAAGTCTTATGCAATAGTGCAAGAGAAGTACTGGTCATATTCTTTTGAGAATAAAGATTCTACATGCAATATAACTTGCATATCTTTCAAACTAGGGTGTTCAAATTATTACATCTTAAGACCCTAATGACTAAGAGTGGTTAACTATGAGTTGAGTGTCACTTTAAACCAAGCGTGCTGAACTACACAAGTCTTGTATGATGTGCAAGCATCAGAAATAAATCACTTATAGTAAGTATTTTTTAGACTTTTTTTATTTTTAATTTTGTACGTATATACAATAACAATATGTCAAAATAATTTGTACACTTTTTGCAAACAATATGTAAAACATTTTTAGAAAACAACGTCATATAAATACACATATTTTTAAAATGTTTTATAAATTATTTTATAAAAATTAATCTCAAATCCTCATACCCATAACCCATAATAGTAAGAAAATCATTTTGAAGTATGAGTTATAGATAAAGTATATATGAAATATCCTCATGGCACAATGTGAAAGGAAGAACATAGATCGTACTAAGCATAAAGAGGAATGAATGTACAAGAACTGAAATAGTTACGACCCCCTAGATTTAGGCTCTAAATAGCCTAAGTGTAGAATGAAGTACAAAAGAATTAGGTAGCAAAGAATAGAGGAATCAAGTAGAATATACAGAAATGGATTCGCCTTGCCCCCACCCCTCATACGTAGGTTGAAAATAGCCTAAGTATGAAAAAGGAATGGAAAAAGAGAAGGGATCAAGAGATGGACCAAATAAATGAAGGCATGTACATAACATGGGCCCATGTCTTACCTATACCAAGCTTTAAATGGCCTAAGTATAGAGCCATGAGCGAGAGAATAAATAACTGAAACTCATGAAAAAACAAAACAAAACAAGTGAGGAAGTAGTATTAGAAACAAGGAATGGGTGAATATGTTAAGATGTTAAATCTACTCTGATTTGAATCTTTCTATTACGGCTTCACGTTGAGAGGTTTGAAATGTCATCTTGATCATTTCTATGCATGAAGTTAATCTATTCAACTTGGACTAAATGTTCATTTGATTCAATAGAAGTGCTTCAACAATTATCCATTCACAAAAAAAGATCGTACACACTTTGCAAGATCAGACATATCTATACTTCCATTTGTGCACTTCCTTTGCTAGATAGGGAGCCATCCATTTTGATTTTAATTTCCCACGAAAGACCTTCATCTTTGTGTTGAACAACCATACTTTTCATCAAAGGATAAAGTTCTTGCACTTAATGTGCTGATCATGCCACTTTCTGACTTTGTCTTATAAATCACGCCGTTGTCATACATGTGGTTTCTGATCTCAATGAGTTTGTTCAAGTTCAAGGCACAACAAAGCTTCCCTAAGTGGCAACTCTAATTTGTCTTCTTTATTACCCATTCATATTTATGTATTAATTCATTATACAAATGGCATGACTTACCATAAATTATCCTAAAAGGTTAAGTTTCGAGTGGTGTCTTGTAAGCCATCCAATAGTCCTACAGAATTTATTAGTCCAATAACTGAGGTCAATTCTTCCTATTAGGACGAACTAACTTTTGAAGAATACTCTTCACTTGTCTTGTTGAAATCTCTACCATACTATTAGATTGTGGGTGGTAAGGACTAGTCATTCTATGATCAAATCCATAGTCCTTAGCCAAAATTTTTATTGTTGTTCACAAAATTGCTACTCCCCATCTGAAATCAATATCATGTAGACCTTGAAACTAGCAATAATGTGATCCATACTTACATACAATCTTGTTGTCTAAATAGTTGAGTGCTAACAAGATATGCTTATGTCCATTGATGTTGGGAAAGGGACCCATAAAATCAATACCCCATACATCAAAATCATCACAAAATATCATCAGTTACATAAGCATTTCATCTCTATATCCAACTATTCCTCCCATTCGTTGATAGATGGGGCACAACCTTACAAAATCAAATGCATCGTGAAATAAGGTCGGACAATAGAATCGACATTGTAGCACCTTGTGTGCATTTCGCTTTCTCGAGCGGTGTCCTCTTTCCTATAGAGTATGGAAATGAGTGAGGACACTCGGGTATTCCTCCTGATAAATACACCTTCTCCCGACGCAATCTGGTCCTTCAAAGAAAAGGAACAAATCCTCCAACGGTATTTCCTTGAATTTGACTTTAGTTGGTAAATGTTGCTCCTAATCCAACCTTGGGGAACTTTCTTGGAGACAAGGTAGTTCACCATGTTGGCATACTAAGGGAATGAGTCATTAACACAAATGGACTCATCCATAAGAGTCTCTCTAATTGGTTCAGTTTGAGGGGAATCCTTAAGCTCAATCCGAGAGAGGTGATCTGCCACAACATTCTTGGCTCTAGGTTTATCTTTAATCTCCAAATCAAACTTCTGGAATAATAAAATCTACATAAGAAGATGCACCGTTACTCCATTCTTTTCCATTAAATATCGAATAACAATCACTGTATATTGTCACCTTATAACCCTGAATATAGGATCTGAACTTCTCTAGAACCCAAACTACTGAGAGCATTTCCTTTTCAATAATTGTATAATTCTTCTGTGCAGGATCTAAGACTTTACTTACATATTGCAAATCACATGGTATCTCTTCTCACCTCCGTCCTAACAAGCTTCTATCGCAAAATCTGAAGCATCAGTCATGATCTCAAAGGAAAGAGACTAGTTAGAAGCTTGTAAAATGGGTGAGTCAATAATCTTTCTTTTCTAATAGCTCAAAGGCCTCAAGACATATGTGATCTATAATGAACTCCATGTCTTTCCTAACAACTCAGTTAGTGGTCGGGCAATCTTTCAAAAATCATGAATGGATCTTCTATAAAATCTAACATGCCCTAGGAATGATCATACTAACTCAACATTAGTTAGTGGATCAAGTTTTTTAATGTCTGTCCATGAAGACCTCCATAAAATATCCCATAATATCAACAAATACATCAATCATGCATCACTAAAAAGTGCCTGGGGCATTACAGAGCCCGAATGGCATATGCTTGAATGCGTGTGAGCTGAATGGAAATGTAAATGTGGTCTTTTTCTAGTCTTAAAGGGCAATGACTACTTGATTGTAGCCTGAGTAAATATCAAGATAACAGTAGAACTCTTCCCCAACTAATCTCTCCAAAATATGATCAATAAATGACAAGGGAAAGTGATCTTTCTTGCTCGTGATATTCAGACATCTGTAGTATACACAGACATGCCACGACGTGGGTACTCATGTAGAGATCTCTACCACCTCCTCATTGGTGACCATATGAATCCCCCACTTCTTCAGGACAACATGTAGTGGTTTCATTCACTTGGAGTGTAAGATGGGGTATATAAAGCCTTCTCCACACAAATTCTCGATCTATTTCTCTACAACTTCCCTTAAATTGGATTAGTATTTTCTGAAACTCAAGGGAAGGCCTAGCATTATCCTCGACCAAAAATATGGTGTGAATAGAGAGCAGGGTTAATCCCCACAAGATCCAACACAATCCAACCTATAGCTTTGTGGTTCTCCTCTACGAATTTTAACAACCTAGACTCCTTTTCTATAGTCAACTTAGAACTAATAATGATAGGAAATCCGTTCTTGATCCCGTAATAAAGACGTACTTAAGTGTAGGAGGTAACGGTTTCGACTTTGGCAATGTTTTGTCATCAAGTAAATCAGGTTGCACCATCTCTTAATCTGGCTTCGTACTGCATGAAGTGGATATGCATGTGTTGTGCTTGCCACCAACTTTGTTGTGTCTTGAATCAGATCGCCAAAAATCCGTGGTAGTTCAACCGAAATAGCATCTAACTCATCATCCTCACCCCTTAATTGTTATGTGAAAGATGGAATTGACAAATCCAAATGGATTTCTATGTCATCAAAGGAATAGGGGGTGCATCAATCAAGAAGCTTTGCAATGCTTGGCAAACTGCATAATGAACACTATCCTCTTCAGATGAGAGAGTCTCGCTCAATACTGTTAGGGTCTGTTTCCATGGCCCAATTGTGTCTACTACTCTGTATTTTGCCTCAGAAGGTGAGTAATTTGTGTTGGTCTCGGAGTTCGATCACTGCCACTTCATCCGCATCTTCTCTAGTTCCACTTCTTCACCTGGAGAATAGAACTTCATCATTCCGATCTGATAATTAAAAGAAGCCCCATCGATCATAAGAAAAGGTCACCTTAGAATGATATGAGAGTCTATACAATGATTGGGGGATTTCCAAATCATGGACAGTGAAGTCCACATATATTCTTATCCTGCAATCGAGATAACAACATTCTTCACTTCACCTTTAGCCCTCCTAGTAGATTTATTTACAAATGGGGTTAGTTATCTTGATTTGCGTAATGGTCCTAACTCAAATCTCTCATACAAGGCTAATGGTAAAAGGTTAATAGGATATATGTTATTTAGGAGAGTATGTGCAAACACAATGTCATCAATATGACTTACTACATAATGTGCACCCAAGTCTCTCTTCTTTCTCAGAACTTGATGATTCTTGATACAATAAGTGGTGGCTATTGTTAAGATGTAAGTCTTTACATAGTTTATCGATTTATTCCCCCTAGTGAAAACTAGGGATTTTCGAGGGTCACATAGTTTCACAGGGAGAAACTGCAGTCGTTGAGATGACTGCTCAAGAACCCTTAATAATTCAACAATTAACCCACAATAGTATAAAACAATGAAAAGCAAAATATGTGGAGTTAAATTTATTATAACTCTACAATGGATGTGTATAGGTGTAAGTATGTAGAGTGTTGAACACAAGAAGCAAATGGTCGATCGAGCAATAATCCACAAAATTTGTGTTCTTCTTATCTATTTTCTATGTGTTTTTTATTTTGTATTTTTTATGGATTTTATTTTTTTAATATTTTAATTGTTTTTAGTTTTATATTTTCTTTTTATATTTTCTGATTTTAATTACTTTTTTACTTTGAATATATTAAATAAGAATATATAATAAATTGTATACTGGCAAGATAATTTGATTATAAATACTGCTAAAAATAATCAAAAAGTGCAAAATATTTTTTGGGGTTTAAAATATTTTTTTACTATTTTTTTGATTTTTAGATAAATTTTCTAATTTATGTATATATTTGAAGTCAAACATATCCAGAATTAGGGATTAAATAAATATGCCAATTTTTTTTGGAAATTAAAAATAGAAAATATTATCAACATTTTCAAAAACTATTTTAATGTATATTAATATATATAAATATTATGACAAAATAGGGAGAAGTATTTTTGGGGATTTCTAAGATTTTTTATATTTTATAAGATTTTGGAATTTTTAATTTTTTCTCAATTCTTTTTTCTATTTTAGGAGATTTTTGGTCTAGGATACTAGATACTATAATAAGCACACAATTTTTTTGAGAAATTTTAACATAATTTTATAAAATTTTTGTTTTTAAATAAAATGGGTTATATACGATCTCTTTTTGATCTTTATAAATTGGGAAAAGTCCTAAAGTTTGTTCTAAAAAATACATGTGAAACTCCAAGCAAGAAGGAACTTAACCTGATTTTTTGAGAAATTTTGGAGCATATATGCTATTTTTAATAAATAAAAAACATACACAAAAAATAAATGAACTGAGTTAGCATATTCACAATTAAAAATAAACAAAAGGGGCAAAATGCAAATAACCCAAAAACTTATAATTGAATTCAATCTTCTTATATTAACATGTAGTTACAAAAGTTGCAGTGTTATATATACAATTTTCCCAAGCACGTGGGTCGTCACGAGAGGTGACGTGGCCGAGGACTAAAGTGCAATATTAGATAGTTCAGGGGGTGACATGGAAATTGTCCACTAATATGTAAACTGCATAAAATATTTACATGGCTCTTTAGCTATTACAAAAAGGAAGAGGGTGCCTATGAAATTTACCCACTTACACCCGCTGATCGGGTTGTCCTTTGCATGACACATGACATATCGGGTGGATTTGGTTGAGCGGCGCTTCGAATAGTACCAAGGGCCATGATTAGACTTGGGCCCTATTTTCCGATCTAACGGTGCTAGTAGGGACGGGCATGGGCTAGGCTGGGTCGAGCCCTGAAGGGCCAGGCCCACGCCAATTTAAAAAATTCGGACCTTGGGTCGGGCTTGGGCCCACAATTTTTTTCTGTTCAGCCCAAGCCCAAGCTCGACCCATCTATTGGTGCTAGGTCCATGGAAGACATGTAATGGGTTGCGAGAGGTCGCAACAGTGAGTGACGATGGCTATCTGTCTAAGGCCCATTTGGAGGGTACACGGGCTAATTGCCATCAAGTATGCTCTTTATTCACTCTTAGAATCTATGCAAGCAGATTGACGTTTTTTATGCTTGATCGAAAAATGATCAGCAAATCGTATGGAACTCTACCCATATATCATCTCTAATATCAATTTCATTTTGTATGTGGATTGCAACCATCTCGATTTTCTACGAGATTTATGTCGATTCATTGGATCAATCATCAACAGCTTAATGGTCATCTCCATCCCAGGGGTTCTGCGCAGAATAGTTGCTACTCCCTCATCTACAAATTTATCCTGATAATCAACAGAAGTTCACTCAGAGGCGTATCGTTATAGATAGGGTTGCAATTAGACACTCCCAACTCTAGTCATAGACTTTCAATTTCCAAGTCAATATCTCTCAACGAAGTGAAAATGTTTAGAAATACCATAATATTAACAATTAGGAAATAAATAGGGGAAATTTGCATTACACACCGCATTACCAGCCACATGCAATGTATATGTATGTATGCATGCACACACTCATATTCGGGATGGGCCCTCGGGTCTGGCAACGGGCTAATATCGGACCGGGCCCTCGGGCCGAATCGGGCTAGGCCGAGCCAAGCTCGAGCCCACTCCAAAAACAATTCGGGTCCAGTACTTTGGCACAAACCTGACCCATTAACCATTTGGGTTTGGGCCGGGCTGGCCCAGCCCAATGCTCGTCCCTAGGCGTTAGGCACTTCCAGAAGAACAACCAAGAACCCGCATGAGAGTTTGCTTATTCCTATGATCCCCGATGACTCTGATGAGTTTTCTTCGATCCGATGATCATTATATGCCGCTAGGGCCCTTCCACAAGTGTTGGTAGGCTTCAAGGACGATGAGGAAGCTCGAGGTGCTCAAATGAGGTCAAAGTGCCTGGAGCTCCTCCAGGTGATCCTCAAGACTTCAGATGCGTCCTGGACCTGCAAATTTGTGAAGGATACTGAGTATCCTTAAGCGCATCACGAAAGCATGTTGATTGCATCGTATGCAATCGGAGCAACTAGTCGCACTAGTCGCTAGATGCGGCGGAAATTAAAATTTTTAAAACTAAAGATGAAACCACATGATCACGAGAACACTTCTCGGATCGTTTCATCAAATCACAAAGTATAAGGAATACCTCTTGGAGCATGGTTATGATCGTGAGATCCCAAACGAGAGATCCTCCTGTCTCAAGTCCGATCTACGAAGAATGCACTTGCGAGCACGATGATGAGTCGTGTCCTTCCCACAATCTTTGATGAAGATCCAAGCATCGAAGGCGAAGGCAAGATGCTTTCCTTCTCAATATCCAAAGTGGACGGCCACTTGAAGTTGAGAGGGAGAGAGCCCACACGAGAATGAGAGAGAGAGAGAGTAGTAGTCTTCTACAACTCTAGATGATGTACCTAGAAAGGCAGGCTAGCCCTCCTTTTATACTAGTTTAGGATCCAATGGATCTCAATCCATGGGACACATAGATCCAACGACCATGCTTGGTCCATGTTAGATCAATGGCTATGATTGTTGTTGGTTAAAACCAACAACATTAATTTATATTTAAATTAAAAATATGTTGCAACATTATCAACATAATTTAATTTAACATAAATCAATTAATTAAGAGATAATGTGATAACAAAAAAAGGAGGCAACTAACAACCCTAGATTATAGGGGGCGTCACCTATGAATAATTCATAGGTGACGCCACCTATTATTTAGGTGGTTGTTTTGCCTCTTTTTTATTTTATCTTATTATTTCTTAATAAATTTTGTAATAACAAGTATCACAAAATTATCCACCAAATTAATTTCAAATTAATTTGTGAATATTTCAATCATGCCATTGAAAATATGTGAATCAAATTCACAACCCAAACTAATTTTTAAATTACATTTCCAATTAATTAATAAATGTGAATCCAATCCACATTATTAATTAACAAATGCTATTTACATAAATTCTCTCTCTTATATATATTATAAATCATATTTATAATACACATATATCATGGATAGTAATATCCACATTCTTTAATCCTTGATAATTAAATCCCATTTAATTATCTTGGATAATCATTCTCACAATATGAATCATATTCATATTATGCTTGATAATTACATCTCATTTAATCATCAAGTCCTTCTTGCTTGGATATGAAGTTCATCAAATAAATTATTCTTGAACCCCTTCAAGAATAACATGCTTTCTTCGTAGATACTTGGAGATAAGGACATGGCGACTGTATTATTCCATGTATAGTGACTTGGATATTGAGATCTTATCTCAAATCCATATCGTACGAACCTCCCACAGATGCTTGATTAAATCAAGACCGCAAATCTAATCTTCATTGAATCTGAATCTCATTCGGACCAATGTCCAATAATTGGACTAAGATCAGATTGGTTTTCTACTGGAAGGAGTCACTAAAATCCAGACCTATTTCATCACTCCATCGGAATGGAAGCGTCATGGATATACAATCGTTTATGATCACATCACCCTCAGGTATTCCCAATACATGTACATCCGGCATACTGGAAGACCCATGGTCAACCCGAAGACCAAGATCAATTTTACACTGTCTTCTTCAGAGTTTAATCATTAAGTTTCTCAATCTTGGTCATTGGGAGTTGCTATCGATCATATGCTTCCCCAAAGCATATATCATACCTTCAAATTCATGTCATGCTTCCAAAGCACGACGACCATGCATGGAATTTGATCAGTCCCAATACCTCATGAGTGAGCTCATGTCTTCCGGTTCACAAGTGAACCTGTATGATCCCTTTGAGAGATCATATTACTCATATACCCTTATATGCACACCAGCTCGCCGGTGTATAGACCTTGGTTAGGTCATCAACCTATTGGTCTTCTAAATGTACATACTTAGACATATAGCAATACATCTGTCTCCGGTCAGAGGATGCATGCCTATGCTGTGACAGCATTCAACATAGGACTTAGGTTATCTCGATCTCGCTAAGTCAACCCATTGACCTAGCTAATCTGACACCTCCGAATCACTATTCCCATGCAGAGGACCTGCATCGAGAGGTGATGAATCCACATTTCATCATCTTTATTCTATCATTTTGGCACCAAAAACCCTAGCAAATGCCTTTAAATAGCCTTAAAACCATCATCTTAGCATCCATGCATGTGCATTCAGATTGTGTATAAATCTCTGTAATTAAGGCCAAAATTATAGAATAAATAAAGAAAAGAAAAAGAATAAAATATTGTAAATATTTTATGACCCAAAACCCCCGAGACCTAGGCATCTTGATGAAAAGGTCGACAAGGAATAAAGTAGGGGGAGATAAGGTCAGAATCACAGAGAAAATACCTATACAATCTATTCATTCTTTATTCATTTTGGGACCTATTTTTGGTTCCACTTTTTGTACATCAAATAAAGAAACGTTGTACATGAAAGTTGTAGATAATTTCATAAAGAAAAAGACAAAATTGATTTCACAGAAAAAGAAGGTACAGATAAAAAGATATGGTCTGAATAAGAATCCAAAATCCCAACTTCCCAGACCCGTATCTCACAAACGACAAATCCAAATGCAGTGTACTCACCTTTAATTGTATATAGAATAAAATAATCTATCCAATGGCGGTGGTTTCGCATTTGGCGGAGCTACGGTCTGAAAGTTGAGTTTTGGACCCTCATTGTATACGTGTACTGAATAAAATATTTAATTTATTCTTTATTCATTATTTACTCATTTTTATATTTTTGTAAACATTACTTATAATATATATGTGCATTAAAATTGAAATAAAATGCAAAGAAAATAGAAATAAAAATACTTGTACAAAGACTACATAGGTATGCTATATACACTTATACCTGTATAGGATACAATTGTATTTTATTAAATATACAAAACATATCAGAAAAATAAAATAAAAATACAATTATGTATATAAAAGTATGTTATAATTTTACAAAATTATAAATAAAAATAATAAGATTAAAAATACATAAAATAAAATAAAATATCAAAATACATAGGTATTATACCTATATAGGGTTAAAAAGGCAACCTGTAAAAATATATGTCATAAAAATAAATAAAAATCAGAATAAAATACTACATAAAATTTTGAACATTTTTTATTTTATAACTTTTATTTAATTCGGCCATTTACTATTTTTAATTGAATTAATAAAGATTTTTTCCAGGGTTTTTCCTGGTTGGTCCACGTGGACCAACCAGGTGCAAACCCTAGTTGACCTCGGTCAACTAGGTACCCTACCCCCCTGTAGCCTCTGTCAGAACCGGCGTTTGACCCATCTTCTCCATTTTTTTTGAGGCATGAACTTGCACCCTTTGAGCTCGATTCCTTCTGCAAAAATCTTCACCTACCATCCCTCTTGCTCGCACAAGGACCATCTTGGGCTGAGAGCTTCTGAATCGGGCCAGCCACCTCGTTCTTTCCACCCTCGTCACCTCGGGTCAAACCCAATAAAACCAACCCCCCATTTTCAAATCGATCTTGAGTCCCCTTGGTCCACCCCTCTCCGCCTCTCTTGCGCTCCAAGCCTTGCCGGAGGTGACAGCTCCGCCGCGAGCCTCTCAGCCAAGGCGAACGAGGTCGAGGAAGACTCCAGCACCTCCGCCAATCGCCGGCGTCGAGGTAACCTTCACCCTCTGGCTCCGGCCATCGAGGGCCTTCATCCCGCCTTTTCCTTTATTGCTTTAGATTCCTGTTAGTGTGAGCTTGAAAACCCCTAAAGAAATTTGAAGTTACGATCACTGATTCGCCAAATCAAGCACCTTGGCCGGAGCGCACCTCCGGCCGTGCATCTCCATTTCGACTCGACCATCCACAAGGCCACCCGAGGGTCCAGGCAGTTTGCCCTAGACCCCTTGACTTTGTTTGCAGGTCCAAGCCACTTCACGCGCGCCTGGAGGCGAGTTTTGGAGCTCGCCGGAGCAGCAGCAGCCTTCCAGCTCCGCCCGCTGCCCGAGAGCACCACGGGCCTCCCCGTGGATTTTTGACGCCCCCAGGAGATAGAAGACCGTTCCAGGAAGCTCCTCGTCCATTTTGAGGACCTGTCGTCGCCGGAGGAGGGAGATCGAGGTCGGAGAAGCTCACCTTCGCCGGCGTTCTTCCCCGATCTTGCAACCCTCTTCCCAGCCGTTGGATCGAGGAGGAGTCCCAGATCGCACAGCAGCCGTTGGATCTTCCTCAGCATCGACCGTCAGATCAACTCAGGAGGATCTAATCTTGGCCGCACATCCGCGAAGCGCCATCGGCCGTCCACAACGCGCCACGTGTTTAAGTGGCCCTCCATCCGCCGTTGGATCGCGCGCAAGAGGGTATTTTGCAACTCACCCCTTGCGCATTTTTGTATTTAATATTTAGTTTTTAAACTTTCGTCTGTAGCTTAAATATTTTGTAATATTTGCAAGTAGACCCCCAAACTTTTAATATTTGCACTTAGGTCCTCCGCCACGTCACCTCACGTGACCTGTACACGTGAGGTGGGGGCATTTTGCAGAGGAACCCCTGTACGTTTGGGTATTTCTTTTTGGTCTTAAAATTTTGGCGTTAAGTGTAAAAGTTTAGGTTATTTTGCAACTCAGCCCCCAGGATTCTCTGATATTGCATTCCAGTCCCTCCCAGGCGCGTGCAAGTCACGCGCCCTGGTGGGTAATTTGTAGGCGAGCCCTTGCGTCTTTTGTATTTGCTTTTTGGTTCCAAAAATTGAATATATAGTGTATATTTTTGCGGAAAATTGCATGTTGGCCCCCTGGATGTTTCGTAAATTGCATTTATGCCCTTGCCAGCACTGTTTAATGTTGGGACCCTTGTTCTAATTGTTTAAAATATCATTTTAACCCCAAAAATTCCACAAAAATAGAGTTAAGCTTCTGGATAGGTGTACTTTAACGCCCTATTTTTAGTTTTTGATTTTATTTTATTTTCATATTTATTAAAAATCAAAAACCCCCTTTTTGTGCACTGTCTACCTTAGAAAATATCAAAAAAATATCAAAACACCTCCAAAAATTCCCAAAAATTCACATAGTCTCTATTTTACCCTATTTTAGAGTCAGTCCAAAAATCATTAAAAATTTCAAAAGAAAAACACTAAAAATTGAAAAACACTCAAAAACTTCAAAAAAATATATAAAATAGTAGAAAAATCCAAAAAATACAAACTCAGCTTCTGTTTGTCACTTATTTTATTCTCTTTATTAGAAAAATAGTGTGAATTATTTTGAGTACTGGTTGATATTTTTAAAGTACATTTTACTCACAGCCAGCCCTATTCTCACTGTTTTCCTTTATTTCAGCCCTTAAAAATACCAAAAACACCTAGAAAAATCCCCAAAAATCACAAAAACAGTAAAAAACCCTAAAAAGACTAAAAACATTTTATTCCTGAATTTTTGAGCATTTTTGTGCATTTTTTATAAATCTTTTACTTTGCCTTGTTTTATATTGCCTTTACTTCCCAATATTGAAAAAGAAAATAAAAATTATAAAATATAAAATATAAAAATCAAAAAATCAAAAATCAAAATACAAAATTAAAAATTAAATAAAAAAAAAATTTTAAAAATTAAAAACCCACAAAAATTTGTAGTTGTTTGCTTGCTTAGTGTAGACACTTCACACATCACTCACACACTTGTGCATTCATTTGCTTGGATTACACTGTTTGCTCCCTGTGTTCGAACTCTCTGCATACTTGACACTATACACCATTTGTGCAGAGTTAAAAATAAATTTTAACTCCACATTTATTTCTAATTATTGATTTTTAGTATGGGTTAATTGTTGATTTAGTCATTATTTGGTGTGGTCAATACACCGACTGTTGACTCGCCTTGTGAGTCAATACGACCGCACTCGATTTCGGCTACATCAAGAGGTCGGTCAGATATCAGCCTATGTGAGAAAGGATTGCCATCTCCTACTCAGGCTGGAGATCTTCACTTGACAATCATTTGACGGTGCTCGATGAGTCCTCTATCTAACTCTTTAGATATTCATCCAAACACCAACCTCTATGATTCATTTAATGAATCAACAGCTATATGATCATCAAGATGGCCATGGTACATAACCCTAATTATAAAGAGGGACCTTATAGTGCATTCATTCATTTAATTTCAGAAAAGAGAGTGAAAACATCAATAACTTTTATTGATAAATATAAATATTACAATAACATTTATTGTAAGAATGGTTCGCCCAGGGCTCACATGTCTAACAATCTCCCACTAGACCTCAGAACCATTCAGGTACAATCCGTAAACCCATACTCATTACATGCTGGTCAAAGACCTTCTGTGTCAGAGGTTTGGTAAGAGGATCAGCAATATTGTTGGCAGAGGCCACCTCGGTGATGATGATATTACCACGCTTTTGAATCTCTCGAATGATGTGGTATTTCCTTTCCATGTGCTTGCTCTTTTGATGGCACCTGGGTTCCTTTGCTTGGGCAATGGTTCCGGTGTTATCACAGAGTAACGCGATGGGAGTATCAGAGGAAACTACGCCAAGCTCCAAGATGAACTTACGCAACCACACCGCCTCCTTTGCAGCATCCGATGCGGCAATGTATTCGGCTTCTGTTGTTGAATCTGTCGTAGTGTCCTGCTTCTTGCTTCTCCAGCTCACAGCACCACCGTTCAACATGAATACAAACCTTGATGTCGACTTTCGATCATCTATATCCGACTGGAAGTCTAAATCTATATATCCCAAGACCTGGAGATCACCATCCCCGTAGACCAAGATGTAATCTTGCGTCCGTCTTAGATATTTGAATATGTTCTTTACTGCATTCCAGTGTTTCTCTCCATAGCAAGATTGGTAATGACTTACTACTCCCACTGCATGGCAGATGTCCGGCCTAGTACACATCATCGCATACATCAAGCTTCCTACAGCTGATGCGTAAGGGCATCCAGCCATGGACTTCCTTTCCTCAACATTTTGAGGAGCCATCCCTTTGGATAGATAAATATCATGTCCTAAGGGGAGGAATCCTTTCTTGGAACTATACATACGGAATCGTTCAAGAATCTTCTTGATGTATCCATGTTGTGATAATCCCAATATTCTCTTTTCTCGGTTTCTGAACAACTTCAGGCCTAAGATGTAAGAGGCTTCTCCAAGATCTTTCATCTCGAAGGTATGGGATAGCCAAATCTTCACACTGATTATCATTCCTATATCATTCCCAATGATAAAGATATCATCTACATAAAGTACGTGAACACAATGGCGTTCCCACTAAGCTTCTTGTAGACACAAGGTTCATCAGGATTTTGCACAAAATCATAACTCTTTATGGTTTCGTCAAATCTGATGTTCCAGCTATGAGAAGCTTGTTTGAGCCCATAGATGGATTTCTTCAGCTTGCATACTTTACCATCCTCAGCTATGAAGCCCTAGGGCTGCTCCATATAGATATCCTCCTCGAGGTATCCATTGAGGAAAGCCGTCTTGACGTCCATCTGCCAGATGTCATAGTCAAGAGATGCAGCTACAGCTAGCAGTGTCCTAATGGACTTAAGCATGGCCACAGGCGAGAACGTCTCATCGTAGTCGATGCCTTCTCTCTGTGTGTAGCCCTTGGCTACGAGCCGTGCCTTGAAAGTCTCTACTTTCCCATCAGGTCCCTTCTTTCTCTTGAAGATCCATTTACACCTAATGGGTTTTACCCCTTTAGGTGGATCCTCTAGGGTCCATACACCATTCTTATGCATGGAGTCAATCTCTGACTTCATTGCTAGCATCCATCTATCCATGTCATGATTCGCAAGTGCTTCATCAAATGAAGAAGGATCATTGTCAGTTTCACCTGACACATGGAATCCATACCTTTCAGGTGGTGCAACCACCCTCGAACTCCTTCGAAGAGGTATGGGTGTTTCATCTTCATTTATCTCTTTAGTTTCTGGTTCAGGAATCTCAGAATCCTCAGGGGATTCAATGAGTTCCTCTACATCATTCTTGTCTTGACCTTTAGGGAAATCATCCTCTCGAAATTTCACATCCCTAGAGACAAAAACCTTTTGGGTCTCATGGTCATAAAGCTGGTATCCAATACCATCTTTAACATACCCAATGAAGTAGCACATACGAGTGCGAGATTCTAGCTTACTTGCATCCACGTTCTTTGCATGGACCAAGCATCCCCAAACCCTCAAGTGTTTAACACCAGGCTTAGTACCATACCAGAGCTCGTGAGGAGTCTTTGGTATAGATTTGCTAGGAATCTTGTTCAGGATATATATCGCAGTCTCTATTGCATATTCCCAGAAACTAAGAGGCAAATGTGCTTTGCTCATCATTGAACGGACCATGTCCATGATGGTCCTGTTGCGTCTTTCAGCAACACCATTAAGTTGGGGAGTTCTAGGGGGAGTGAGATTGGAGAAATTCTATTCTCTTTAAGATATTCTTTGAATTAATCTCAGAGGTACTCACCACCTCGGTCAGATCGAATCCGTTTGATCTCCCTGTCGGCTTGGTTTTCAACCAAAGCCTTAAACTCTTTGAACTTTTCAAAGGTTTCAGATTTATGACGTAGCAGGAAGATAAACCCGTATCGCAAATGGTCATCAAACGTCAAATAATATAGATATCCATTTCTGGTTGCGGTACTGAAGGGACCGCATACATCAGTATGTATTAGGTCAAGAATACCTTCACATCTCGTAACCTTGTTACGGAAAGTCATCCTGGTCATTTTACCTCGAATGCAATGTTCACAGGTAGGTAAAGATTGAACCTGTAGAAAGTCTAAAGGTCTATCCTTTATCAATCTATTGATCCTATCAACAGATAAATGACCGAGCCTTTGATGCCAAATCATATTCGAATGATTTCCATTCTCCCAGGATCTCTTAGGGTTTTTATTATCAGCGGTAGTGACATTTATGACACATTCATCAATGCACAATTCATAGAGTCCACCAGAAGTCAGAACACCTTCCGCAACAAATTTATCATATTGATTAATGACTAATTTATTACAGAACAGGAAGGAGTACCCATGTCTAACAAGCTTAGACACAGATATCAAATTCCTCCTGACCTCAGGTACATAAAGACACTCTTTAATTACTAGGACTCGACCACTAGATAACGATAGTCTGCACGTCCTGATGGCGACTGCTGTAACACTTGCATCAGATCCCATCTGGATAACTATCTCCCCTTGCTCCAGATTCCTAGTTTCCTGAAACAAATGCAACGAATTGCATACATGAACAGAAGCACCAGAATCTATAACCCAACTTCCTTCTCGTCCAATGAGAAAGCTAGTTTCAATGATGAAAGTAGATTTCATACCTGCTGGGGCTTTACCTTTGTCAGCAGACTTCAGGTAATCCGGGCAATTACGCCGCCAGTGCCCCAGCTTCTTGCAGTGGTGACAGACATCGGACTTTTTCGATGTCATCAGTGTGGAAGCACTAGAAGACGAACCAACTCCTTAATTCTTCTTCTTTCTCTTCGGGGCCGGGCCCTTCCGAGAACCTTGCTTCCGCCCACGCTTTCCTCTCACCTGTGCAACCATTACGCTAGCAGAGGGGTCGTCCTTCTTCAAGACATCTTCTGCAGACTTCAATGCAGCTAACAACCCAGCGTTTGTGAAGTCGCCTTTGTTCATGTGGTAAGACACGACAAAGTTGTTGAAAGACTTAGGGAGCGACAGGAGAATGAAATCGTCTTGCATTTCAGAATCCAAGTAGGCTCCTAGGGTTTCTAGCTCAGAGAGGTACCCAAACATTTCGAGTACGTGTTCTCTGACAGAGGTCCCTTCCTGCATCTTACAACGAATAAGTTCTTTCATCACATTGTAACACTATGTCCAGTTTATGTCATCGAACATTTCCTTCAGATTCAGCATAATCTCTTTGCAAAGGTTCATTTTCACATGTTGCTTCTGAAGCACATTCGACAATGACCCAAGGATGTAACACCTTTCCAGATTATGGTCTTCATAATATTTCTCATTATATGATTTATCATCTGCAGTCTTAGGGTTTTCTATCTTGTCCTTGCTCAGCACATAAGAGATGCGCTTCGCAGATAGAATAAGATCCAAATTTCGGATCCAATCTGAATAATTTGGTCCGATCAACTGGTTGACCTCCAGGAGCCTGCTAGATGGGTTCATGAACTTCATTTTCTGAAATTAAGAATGCACTATATTAGAATATATAATTAATTATATATTCAATTTTAAAGAATTATTTGATTAAGGCATTTTAAATCAAATCTGTCTTGCTAGGTCAACTTTGAAAGATTATTCCCTTATTTTTTCTTTCAAAGTAAGAGATACACTTATCGTTGTATCTCAAGCAAAATCTGGGATCTCCTTTCCTATCTTTGTCACATCCCAATAATTTGAGAACTTGCGACTCCGATAAAAAGAAGCGGGAACTCATTCCGCCTTGCAAGTCCAACTTGCATTCCCAATTCGGTCTTTAACACCCGGGCTCACCACCCCTAAGATGATGTTGACCCGTTGTTAATTGAACCAACCGTCAATAGGCTTAATACTCGCTATACACAATCCAATATTGCCCCAGTAATATGAGGACTCGATATTGGGGTCACTATGTATACGACCTTACTCTTTCGAGAAGCAAAGAACCCGATCCAATTAAATCATGTACATGATCTGTCACTTCGGACATGCGTCTCCTATACACAACAACTGGCGATGGAATCCTTTGCCTTGACGGGAGACCATAGATGCCACTTATGTGATCTTCCACCTCATATTTAAATTTTATAATTAATTATCGTGAATCACATTCACATAATTAACTCTCCCAAGGGAAATACACATCTATTCATAATAGAGTGTTAGTTGGATATAATTAATTAATTTAATCACATTAAATTAATCATTTATTCAATTATTAATCAACAAACTTGATTATTACTTGAATAGTAGGTATAATCTCAAAGTATGTATTATTCGAATTTTAATAATTAGAAAAATACACATCGACTTCTCTGGCATTATCCAATCCCTACCCGTTGTCATGGCCAGTACCGACGAGAGTGGGACGGACCACATACGTTTCAACCCGCTACCCCAATGCTCTCTGACTAGGCACCATATCCACCTCAGGAAAGGATACTACCAGATAGATCTCCATGTACTTTGAGATGCTCATCGGTTTTTCAACCGAAATTATACCATATAATATACATCAAAACAATTTTGATTATATTATAAGGAGATTTGCTAAACAAATCCTCAATCCTATTCAAGCAAGAGGGTTTTCATGTAAAAGTTGTCCTACAACTATTGTAGGATAAACTATGGTTTTTCATGAAATCAAAGTTTGTTGATGAACCAACGATCAAGATCTATTATCTCATCATTGTGGTTTAGGCAAATGTCATTCAATGAAATAATTATCTATTTAAATATTTCACAAATATTTATCACTAATTACTCCAGAAAATTAACAATTAATTTTCATCGTGATATTTGAATGACTTATCACAAGGTTCAAGATCAAAAAATGTCAATTTCCAGCAGTGACCCCCAATCACTAAAATTAACTTATCTTGATCAATTTAAATCCAAAAAATGTAAACTCAGTTTCAGAAGATTGCCTATTTGATTAATTAAAGAACCCCGAGTGATAATTCACGCATTTCGAGGTGGATCAAAACTGTAATTAATTCATTAATCATGTTTAAATCCACAGTTCCCGCAACAGTGAATATATGCATATTCAAAAAGCCATAGCTTGAGCAAATGAAGTCCAAATTTTACAAACTCAGATCCTATGGTTTCTTTAATTAATGGAGAACAAAATCCAATTGAAAATTTCGTGCTTAAACGTTTAAACAGAGCCGAAAAATTCAATTATATAGAGGTGCGAAAATGAAATGCAACAAAATTTTCGCGACTCTTTCAAGCCCAAGTCGTCCTAGGTCTATGGATCATGTCCAAAACCTTATTCGACCTATGGCTCTGATACCACTTGAAGGATATTAAGTGTCCTTAAGCGCATCACGGAAGCATGTTGATTGCATCGTATGCAATCGGAGCAACTAGTCGCACTAGTCGCTAGATGCGGCGGAAATTAAAATTTTTAAAATTAAATATGAAACCACATGATCATGAGAACACTTCTCGGATCATTTCATCAAACCACAAAGTATAAGGAATACCTCTTGGAGCGTGGTTGTGATCGCGAGATCCCAAACGAGAGATCCTCCTGTCTCAAGTCCGATCTAGAAAGAATGCACTTGCGGGCACGATGATGAGTCGCGTCCTTCCCGCAATCTTTGATGAAGATCCAAGCATCGAAGGCGAAGGCAAGATGCTTTCCTTCTCAATATCCAAAGTGGACGGCCACTTGAAGTTGAGAGGGAGAGAGCCCACACGAGAATGAGAGAGAGAGAGAGAGTAGTAGTCTTCTACAACTCTAGATGATGTACCTAGAAAGGCTAGGCTAGCCCTCCTTTTATACTAGTTTAGGATCCAAAGGATCTCAATCCATGGGACACATAGATCCAACGACCATGCTTGGTCCATGTTAGATCAATGGCTACGATTGTTGTTGGTTAAAACCAACAACATTAATTTATATTTAAATTAAAAATATGTTGCAACATTATCAACATAATTTAATTTAACATAAATCAATTAATTAAGAGATAATGTGATAACAAAAAAGGAGGCAACTAACCACCCTAGATTATAGGGGGTGTCATCTATGAATAATTCATAGGTGACGCCACCTATTATTTAGGTGGTTGTTTTGCCTCTTTTTTATTTTATCTTATTATTTCTTAATAAATTTTGTAATAACAAGTATTATAAAATTATCCACCAAATTAATTTCAAATTAATTTGTGAATATTTCAATCATGCCATTGAAAATATGTGAATCAAATTCACAACCCAAACTAATTTTTAAATTACATTTCCAATTAATTAATAAATGTGAATCCAATCCACATTATTAATTAACAAATGCTATTTACATAAATTCTCTCTCTTATATATATATTATAAATCATATTTATAATACACATATATCATGGATAGTATTATCCACATTCTTTAATCCTTGATAATTAAATCCCATTTAATTATCTTGGATTATCATTCTCACAATATGAATCATATTCATATTATGCTTGATAATTTCATCTCATTTAATCATCAAGTCCTTCTTGCTTAGATATGAAGTTCATCAAATAAATTATTCTTGAACCCCTTCAAGAATAATGTGCTTTCTTCGTAGATACTTGGAGATAAGGACATGGCGACTATATTATTCTATGTATAGTGACTTGGATATTGAGATCTTATCTCAAATCCGTATCGTACGAACCTCCCACAGATGCTTGATTAAATCAAGACCGCAAATCTAATCTTCATTGAATCTGAATCTCATTCAGACCAATGTCCAATACTTGGACTAAGATCAGATTGCTTCTCTACTGGAAGGAGTCACTAAAATCCAGACCTGTTTCATCACTCCCTCGGAATGGAAGCATCATGAATATACAATCGTTTATGATCACATCACCCTCGGGTATTCCCAATACCTGCACATCCTGCATACAGGAAGACCCATGGTCAACCCGAAGACCAAGATCAATTTTACACTGTCTTCTCAGAGTTTAATCATTAAGTTTCTCAATCTTGGTCATTGGGAGTTGCTATCGATCATATGCTTTCCCAAAGCATATATCATACCTTCAAATTCATGTCATGCTTCCAAAGAACGACGACCATGCATGGAATTTGATCAGTCCCAATACCTCATGAGTGAGCTCATGTCTTCTGGTTCACAAGTGAATCTGTATGATCCCTTTGAGAGATCATATTGCTCATATTACGTTATATGCACACCAGCTCGCTGGTGTATAGACCTTGGTTAGGTCATCAACCTATTGGTCTGCCAAATGTACATACCTAGACATATAGCAATACATCTGTCTCTGGTCAGAGGATGCATGCCTATGGTGTGACAGCATTCAACATAGGACTTAGGTTATCTCGATCTCGCTAAGTCAACCCATTGCCCTAACTAATCTAACACCTCCGAATCACTATTCCCATGCTGAGGACCTGCATCAAGAGGTCGGTCAGATATCAGCCTATGTGAGAAAGGATTTCCATCTCCTACTCAGGCTGGAGATCTTCACTTGACAATCATTTGACGGTGCTTGATGAGTCCTCTATCTAACTCCTTAGATATTCATCCAAACACCAGCCTCTATGATTCATTTAATGAATCAACATCTATATGATCATCAAGATGGCCATGATACATAACCCTAATTGTACAGAGGGACCTTATAGTGCATTCATTCATTTAATTTCAGAAAAGGGAGTGAAACATCAATAAATTTTATTGATAAATATAAATATTACAATAACATTTATTGTAAGAATGGTTCGCCCAGGGCTCACATGTCTAACAATTTGCACCCAAAACACTCCTGGGTGCGATGGTTATCTCTCGACTAGGGAGTTGATAAAAAGAAGGGGGAAACGGGACAAAGTTGGAGCTCCAGCGTTAAGCAGCATATAGAGCTCCAAATCCCAGAGCCACGATGGATCTGGGTTGGATGAAGCAGGTACTTGGTGGAGAAGATGAGGGGGGATGCAATGATGTAATGATCGATGCGAGTTGACGGTCGGATTACACGGAATTAGGCATGACGGCTTGCCTCTAGGTATTGGGGATTTTCAATTTTATGGATAAAGGAGTAATTAAGCTAGACATTGAAACTGATTACTGAAAAGAGGGAAAATGAATTACCTAATAATGTGAAGTAAATAGTCTTAACAATCCTGAAGGGATGAGAGATGAACCTTTCGACGGTATGGTGGATCTCTTAAGTCATCGGTCTTCCTCGCTGTAGATGGCTGCTCAGCGAGGCTGTCACCTCCACAAGGCTCCATGGCACACTTTGAGGGGTTGAGATCGGCCAAGAGGGGATCAAAAAGTCAAAATAGGTGATGGGGTCATATTTGTAGGTGATTTTTGAGAAGCGATGGCGTGAGATCGGGTGAGAATTGATGAAGATTCGATATGGAAGAGGAAGAGGGACGATTCAACTACACGATGGTGGAAGGCTCGAGGTCAAAGGGTGAAGGTGGAGGTATCGGAAATTGGGTGAAGTCAGGGGCCTCATGAAGATATGATAGAGGTTAGAGGAGGTAGGGTACAGGTTACCGTAGGTCAACAAACACTCGTACCTGGTTGGTCCACGTGGACCAATGAGGAAATTCTGAAGTAGAAATTCTTTGGAAAATGAATATAAAATTGTATACAATTTAATTAATTTTTTGTTAAAACTTAAAAAATATTCCTGATTTTATGTAGTATTTATTACCTATTTTTTTCAAGGAGTTTTGTTAGAAGTTTATATTTACAAGTATAGGTGTAGGTATATTAACCTATTTTTTTATTATTTTATTTTTATTTTGCATTTTAAATTTTATTATTTTATGCACATATTTTATATACTTATAACTTATTTAAATATAAATAAATATATTTTTTATTGTATTCTTCTGATGTCATTTTCACACTTAAATAAATACAGGTATATAATATATAGGTATAATTATAGGTATTTCATATTTGTATTTTGTATACTTATTTAATTTTTTTATTATGGTTTTATTCTATTCTAAATATGTACATATATTATAAATAACAATTACAAAATTACAAAAAAATTATAAAATTGATAAAGAATAAATAAAATGAATATTTTATTCAAATAAACTATATAATAGGGGTCCAAAACCAAACTTTCACATCTTAATTCCAAATTAAGGGAAACCCTTCATTAATAGCTCATTAAAAATTATATAAATCAAAGTTATTTTGATGCATTTTGAGTTTTATTGAGAAGATATGGGTCTGGGAAATTTAGGTTTTGGCTTTTTATTTTGCATATAAAAAGTACATTGTATATTATTTTTCTATGAAATCAATTTTGTATTTTTTTATATTTTTATCTACAACTTTCATGTACAAAGTTTATTGATTTGATGGATAAATTATAAAGAATAAAATAGGTCTCAAAAGGTAATTATTGGCCTATTTTTGTAGGGTTTTCCGACTATTTTTACTGTACAATTCGTCGCCCTATCTCCCCTTACTTTATTCCTTGTCGACTAAGTCATCATGATGACCGAGTCTTAAGGTCTAGGGTCACTCAACACCTATGGTGTCTCATTTCTTTTTATTTTATTTTCTTTATTCTTTTATTTTGGCAATAAATGCAATTTTTATACAATATTTTCTATAGTATCTTATACAACTTATAAAGTATTTATTTTGGAAAATGAATGCTATATACTTAGCCTGGGTTTAAAGGACAAAATCAAGGAATAAAGATGATGAAATGATGATTCATCACCCCCTATACTTGCCTTTGCTAGTCCCTAACAAACACTTACGCCTATAAGTGCAGAAAAGAAAATAAACAAAAGAAAAAGAAATAACTTAGAATAATTTTCGACTTTTAAACTTGTCTTAATAAAGTCAAAGTTTGGAGCTCAAAGAAGGCCTTTGGGTTAATGGTGCGTTCAGAACCACAAAGAAGTCAGGAGGTGTGATATAACAACCCTTAGGTTCCATACTCCTATTATCCAGTCCAATTCATAGCCAGGTCAAAACCATCCTCTCGATCGCATACTCTTGCTACCTTGAAATGATAGACCATGTGTGTAAAATTGTTCAGCTCTCCTAGATAAAACCATTCAACTACCAATGCATCTGCTCCTTTGATAACTCATCCTCATGGAGACAGATATTCCCTTCTAAGGTCAGGTGCTCCCGATTTTTACAACTGAATGGGATAAGAAGTTAGAAGAATGTGAAGAGAAGTGGGAATGGACCAGTGTAGCCTTCATTCCCTTGTGAAGTCGGTTTGTATAACCAATTCTTCACCAAGAAGTAGGTTTTTTCTGATGTTCAAATTTTTTGGATTTTTGGGTGAATGCTTCTTTAGATATTTTCTTTGACTTTACATAGCTTATGCATTCTTGTTTGTGCCCCAGTGGATATAACCTTTTTGTTCCGCCCATTTTTTTGGGGTTTTAGAAAAAGTTACACCGGTAGACCTTTCCTTATCCGAAGTATTATTTTAATCCATCTCCAGTCCTTAGATATCATTGTTATCAAAAGAAGTGGGTTAGAGTATCAGTGTCAGCCATCCCCAAGAATGGTTCCTGAGCCACCCTTGACGAAGTGGCCTTCCATCGTCCCGACTTAGACTCCAAGATTTTTGAACAGTCCATGTAAGTTGAGCTAAGTGCTAGGTGCGAGGTTTCTAGTCAAGTCACTGTCTCAAGAGTCTTACGGATGATATGAAGGTTCTATCTAGGCACATTGAATTGACTCATGAACATAGTCTTATGGAATCTAAAGAAAAAAAGTCAAGGTGACCTGAAATGTCTCCACTTCCGATACTCAATGGGTTCCTATGAAATTAAGTGTATAAAGGTATATTTCAAGCTCCAATCTTCAGACTTTATTTGGATTTGTTCAATTATCTAAGTTATTCTGAAAAATGCACATGTTATGTACAATGCAAGAAATTTTTTGAAGCAATTTTCAGATTTTGAACTTTTTACGAATTTGAAAAAGTTTTGTAAATTTTTATGAAATTTTGAAAAAGGATTGTACAAATATTTTTGAGATATTTAATTTTGCGATTTTTTAGGGATTTTTCAAAACAAAACTTTTGGGAACAACAATAGGTACAAACATTTACACGAAAGTGCATCTTCTTATTTACAAGTATTAGGATTTAAGAATTTACGAGTTAGTGTGTTAGGTTTGTAGAAGATTTGTATTTGCTTGAGTTGTGTACATAGTTCTTAAAATAATTTGAAAAGATTTTTGCAAACATTTTAAAAACTTTATTTTGCAGACTAGTCTTGATAAATAATTTTTGTGAACTTTTTACAAAATTTAAAAATCATTTTGTAAAGTTTTTTCAAAAAGTATATATATATATATATATATAGTTTTTTCAAACTTATTTTTGCCATCATTTTTCAAACCATTTACAAATAAATTTTCAAAACCTTTTATTTCACACAAATAAAAGAAATTTTTACAAACAAAGTGTTTTTACAAAGGTTAAAAATATTTTACAAAACATTTTTCAAACCATTTTTCAAACATTTTGCAAAACATTTTTTCTCGATTTATTAATAAATATATACAGAGAATTTTAGTGAGTTTTATACAAGTATTTTATTTATACTTATTTATATGGTTTTTAGCCATACTTATTGAAAATATGAAAGTATGAGTTATGTCTAAAATATATAAAGAGTATATATTGATCCCTTATACTTAGCTTGAGCTATGTCCTCATAGATCAAAGAAAAAGGGAAGACATGTCTTGTACAAAGTATAGAAAAGTTTATACTACAAATCAACAAAGAATAAGAAGTCAATCGCCCCCTATACGTAGGATCAATTAATCCTAAGTATAGCATACCATATTCTACATGCAGGGAAGGTCGAGGGTGGGAATGAATAAACGAGTCATCAACTCAACGTGTCTCGCCCTATACTTGGGGTGAAATATCCCTAAGTACAGAAACATTATCAACAATTGAGGAGACAGGTGAGGGATTAAAGAATGAGTAACCCGAGGACGCTCACCCCCTATATTTAGTATGAAGTATATCCTAATTATAACATAGACGATGGAGTGAGAGAAGCATGGAAGAAAGATTTTGAAGAATGAAAATGGAAAAGAAGAAGAGAATAAAATAAGAAAAGAATAAAAAGATTAACTACTCAAACATGTTTTTGATTACATCGTCTGCTTGTGTTGATGTCGCGACTGTGAATTCTTCATCATAGACCACTGAATCGAATCTACCACATACAAAAAAGTATCATGTTCAATATAAGGCTTAAGTAATTATCCGTTAATTACAAATGGTTGTGCATCACCAAACAAACCAGATATAACAATGCTATCATTATCACACACATGCTTTACTATAAAAGGTCCAGTCCAGTTGCTTTTCAACTTGCTTGGGAATAGTTTGAGCTTTGCATCAAACAACCAAAGCTTCTGACCCGGTTTGAAAGTCTTGTGGCGGATGTGCTTATTGTGCCACTTCTTGACCTTCTCCTTGTACACAAAGCTGTGTCATATCCATATTCACGAAATCGAAGAGTCAATTCAGATCTAGCTTTCTATTCTTTCTGGCCTTCTTGGGATCCAAATTACAGATATTAATTCCCCACAACTATTTGTTAATGAGTTCTATGGGCAAATGGCATGGCTTACAGTACACCAGGCGGTAGGGAGACATTCCTAATGGTGACTTGTATGTGGTCCAATGATGAATCTACGTTTCATCATCTTTATTCTACTATGTTGGCCTTAAAACCCCTAGTAAATGCGTGTAAATAAGCTTAATTCATGCATTTTATCATCCATGCATTATTGTGTAAATATTGTATAAAATGTGGTTTTTAAAGCCAAAATTATAGAATAAAGAAAAGAAAAGAAAAAGGATAAAATATTGTAAATATTTTATGACCCGAAACCCCGAGACCTAGGCATCTCGATGACTAGGTCGACAAGAAATAAAGTAGGGGGAGATAAGGGCCAAAATACAATAAAAATCCCCTTTTATTTAATTCATTCTTTATTCATTTTGGGACCTATTTTTGGTTCCACTTTTTATACATCAAATAAAGAAACTTTGTACATGAAAGTTGTATATAATTAAATAAAGAAAAATAAAAAATTTATTTCACTCAAAAATCATGTACAGATAAAAAGTTATGGTTTGAATAAAAATCCAGAATCCTAACTTCCCAGACCTGTATCTCGCAAATAAAAACTCCAAATGCAGCAAACTCACCTTTAATTGTATATAACTTAAAAAAGCTATTTAACGACGATGGTTTTGCATTTGGTGGAGCTACGGTTTGAAAGTTGAGTTTTGGACCCTTATTGTATATTTGTACAGATTAAAATATTCAATTTATTTATTATTCATTATTTTTTATAATTTTATATTTTTATAATTTTGTAAATATTACTTATAATTTATTTGTACATTAAATCAGAATAAAAACCTAAATAAAATACAAAATAAAATACTTGTAATATAATACATTGGTATAATACCTATACACATACCTATATAAAATATACTTCTATTTTGTTAAGTGTACAATATACATCAGAAAAATAAAATAAAAATATATTTGAGTGTATAAAAATATTTTATAAATTTATAAAATAATAAACAAAAATAAATAAATTAAATACATAAAATAAAAATAAAATACTTAAACATATAGATATAGATACCTATAAGGGGTATAAATGGTAACTTGTAATTACACACCCCATAAAAATAAATAAAAATCACCATAAAATAGTTTATAAAAAATAACATTTTTTATTTAATAACTAAAAATTAATAAAATCATTTTATATTTTTTATTGAATTTCTAAGATTTTTCCTCAGGCTTTTTCCTGGTTGGTCCACGTGGACCAACCAAGGGACAGCAAGAGTTGACCTTCGGTCAACTCTCTGCCCAACGCCTGGGCTGTGTCAGAGATGAGTTTTTGACCATTTTCTCAATTTTTTCGAGGTGAATTCTTTCACCATTTCATGTCGAGTTCTTCACAACTTTTATTCCTCGGTCATTGGACATACATGCCCTAGGCTTGCATCGATAGTTGGAGCGACGATTCGCTCGATACGCCTCGTTCTTCACGCCCCCTTCACCATCTTTTCAAATAACCCCCTGTCACCTCCGCCCTCTTTGAACCCTCTTTGACCTAGCTTCACTCCCGTTCTTGGTGTGCTCGAGGAAGAGGAAGGTGATAGCTTCCTCCCTCTACCCTTGGCGGCGGCGTTTGACGCGGGGAAGGGCGACTTCCACCATCGCCGGAGCACCGCTCATGGCGGTTTTATCTCGCGGTTTATCCACTGCTCGAGGTCGTTTTCTCTTTAATTTCTTGTGCTCTTAGTTAGACGTAGGGTTAGCCATAGGATTGCACTTTTTATTGAGAATTTTAGCAACCGTTTTAGCCCAGATTTTTACCCAAAATCACTGCCGGAGCTTCCCCTCCGGCCACCTCCATATTCACCACTCCACGCCACCTCCCTTCAGCCAATAAAAGCCGGGTTTTGCTCCTGTGTACTGCCGCGTTCTTTCTTTTCATTTGCAGGACCCGAAGGAGGCGTCTGTGGATCGTCTTTTTGCCCAAGACTAGCCCCAGGTCAGCTGGAGCTTCCTCGAGCGGCTGAGGGCCACCCGATGGTTGTCGGTCCATTATGAGCCACCTGGGCGACGCGGAAGAGTTGCAGGAGTCGAAAACACCCACCGGCCGTGGGTATGGTGGTCGGAGGCCAGCCCTGCACGTGAACAAAGCTCGGCGCCGACGAGTTCTTCGTTGGATCCTCCAGCCGCATCCCACGTCGTCGGATCAAGACTGTTCTTCCCGTGCTACAGCTGTCGTCGGATGATGGGCGTCCCCAGCCGTTGATCTCCACCGTCCCATCTAATCTGGACCGTCATCCGCGAAGGGGTATCGGATGCCCAGGCTTCGACACGTGTATTAGTGAACATCCACACACCGTCCGATCTGCCTAAGGTTGGGAATTTTGCACGTATACCCAACCCATTTTTGGTATTTAACAAGTAACTTTAAATCTTTCATATGCTGCTTTAAATTTTTGTGACATTTGCGTAGCAGCCCCTACGTTTTTGTAATACTCTATTTCGACCCCTGCCAGCCACGTGCGTTGGCGCACGTGATTGGCAATTTTGCAGAAATACCCCGGAGTGTTTTCATATTTAGATTTAGTCTATAAAATTTTATTGCAGTTATAAAATTGTGGTACTTTTGCATTTATGCCCCTAAGGTTTTTGTTAATTGTAGAACAACCCTTTCAGGCGCGCGTGCTTCGCACGTGGTTTGTGGGACTTTTGTACTTGTATCCTCGTGGTTTTTGCCATTAATATTTAGTCCAGAAAATATTTTATTCAGTAAGTTTTATGGAAATTTACACTTAGGCCCCTGACTTTTCTGATAATTACATTAATACCCCTGGCATGTGTGTATCTTATTGTCATTTTCTCTATTTATTGCATGCATTTACAAAATCACAAAAATTCTCAAAAAATCACGTTAAGTTCCTGTTGCATTCTAGTATCACGCCATATTTTTATTTTGATATTTATTGCATTTTAATATTTATAAAAATTCAAAAACATGCATTTTAAACACGGTTTGCATTAGAAAATCCATAAAAATTAAAAGATCACCTCAGAAAATTCCCAAAAAAATATATTTTGCTTATCTCAGTGTGTTTTAATTTAAGACCAAAAATCATTAAAAAATACAAAACAAAACTCCTAAAAATTAGAAAATCCCAAAACCTTCCTAAAAATATTAAAAATTCAAGAAAAATCCTATAAATAGAATTTTAGTTTTTGTAGTTTTCTTATTTTATTATATTTGATTTAAAATTAATTTGAGGAATTTTGGACTCTTATTTCTATTTTTCATCCTCATTTTAATTTCGACCAGCAAGTTATTTCACTGTTTTGTAGTATTTTTGATTTTACAAATACCAAAAAAAATAGGAAAGATCCAGAAAAATCACAAAAACATTAAAAAATTATAAAAGGACCAAAAACATTTTATTTCCTAATTTTTGCTTATTTTTATAAGTACTTTAACCCTCTCTTTCTTACTTTGTATATATATTCTATAATTGAAAATGAAAATACAAAAATATAAAATATAAAAAGAAAATATAAAAATCAGTAAATTAAAAATCAAAATACAAAAATATGGAATTAAAAATAAAATAAAAAAATATAAAATTTAAAACCCACAAAAAATAGCGTAGATAGACAAATACATCACGTTCACATTTTGAGCAATTTTGCCCCGTTCTACCTGTCTGCTCCCTGTGTTCGACCTCTACACATACTTGCACCTATACACATCTTTGTTGTAGAGTTATAATAAATTTTAACTCCGCACATTCACTTTGATTTCCTTATTTGATTGTTGTAGGTTAATTGTTGATTAATTGAGGTTTCGTGAGCGGTCGCTCAACGACACTGTGGTCCTACCTTGTGTGGACTACTTTAGACCCTCTACAAACCTCGTTTATCATCCAAATAGGCCCAAAGTACCGAATCAAGCAATTGTGACCAATTCTTCCTATCGGTGCGCATCGGTTTCTGCAGAATTGTCTTTATCTCCCTATTTGAACATTCTGCCATGCCATTGATTGTGGATGGTACAAAGAGGCGACACGATACTCAATGCAGAATTCATGTGTCAGCTTTTCATGTCTCTATTGATGAAATGTCTACCCCCATCTCATATAAGAATTAAGGGATCCCGAACTGTGCAATGATGTTTTCTCTTAGGAACCGGCAGACGGTGCAATTGTCGGCAGCCCAGGTTGGGATAGCCTCCACCCAACGACTCACATAATCGATAACAAGCAGACTATACTCAAAACCCTGATTCTTGGTGAATGAGCCCATGAAGTCAATGCTCCACATATCAAACACTTCCGAAATTTGAATGTACTTCAGGGGCATTGTGTCTCTCATTCTAGTAGTACCACCCAGTCTCTGACAGTTCAGTGTAGTGTTAATAATGTCTTCTACATCTTTGAATAGAGTTGGCCACCAAAGCCCGTATTGGAGAACTTTTATTGCCATTAGTCTCCAAGAATGGTGTCCTCCAAATTCTTTGGCATGGAAGTGCTCGAGGACACTCTAGATTTCTTCTTGAAAAATACACCTCCTCCAGATGCAATCATCCCCCTCACGAAAGAGATAAGGATCCTCCCACTACTAGAAATAAATATATGATAGAAATTTTTCGACTTTCAGCTTTGACCAATCTTGTTGGGTTCTCTTGGACACAAGATAATTCACAATATTTGCAAACTAGAGGAGTGTGGTGACTGACATAATGGCTTCATCTGGAAAGTTTCTGTAATCAGCAATAAGTTCTGCTCATGAGTATCAATTATGGCAATCTTGACAAGTGATTTGCCACCACAATTTTAACTCCAGGTTTATCACTGATTTGTAGGTTAAACTCCTGGAGAAAAATTATCCATCTGATGAGTCTTTGGTTTGGCATACTTCTTGGCTTGCAAGTACTTGATGGCACAATGGTTTGTGTACACTACCACTTTGGATCCAAGCAGGTGGAATCTGAATTTCTCCAAGGCAAATACGTCTGCTAACAGTTTTTCAGTGACAATGTAGTTTTTCCGAGCTTGATCTAGATTCCTACTAGCATAATGAATTGCAAATGGCAGATTGTCTCTTCACCGTCCTAGAACCACCCCAATGGCGTAGTCTGATGCATTAGTCATGATCTCAAATGAGAGAGACCGGTCTAGCGGTTGAAGGACATGGGATTGGGTGATCAATTCTTTCAACTGATTGAATGTTTGGAGGAATATGTTATCAACAATAAAATCTGTCTTCTTCCCCAGAAGCTCAATCAGTGATCGGGCAATTTTATTGAAATCTTTGATGAATCGTCAGTAGAAACCTATGTGCCCTAGAAAGGACTTAACTTGCTTCAAATTTGTAGGTGGTTCAAGTTTGGAAGTGACGTCCCCCTTTGCAGGGTCTACCTCCATGCCACGTTTTGAGATGACATGGCCTAGCACAATACTCTCTGTTACCATAAAATTCCTCTTCTCCCATGAGAGCTCAAGATTCGCTTCACAAACATCTCTTCAAGACTCGGTCTAGATAAGATAAGAACTGATCAAAGTTGTCTCCCTATACCGAAAACTTATTCATGAAAACCTCAAGAAAACTTCCAACCATATTGGCGAATACGACCAACATGCATTGCTAAAATGTCGCTGGATCATTGTATAACCCAAACGACATTCTACGGAGGTCGTAGGTCCCAAATGGATGGGGGAAGGTTGTTTTCTCTTGATCCTCATGAGCTATAACAACTTGTTTGTATCCAGAGTACCCATTTCAAGAAACAGAAATATTCCTTCGCAGCCAATCTTTCGATGATCTGGTTGATGAAGGATAGCAAAATGTGGTCCTTCTTGGTCGCTAGATTCAGGCATCTGTAGTCCACACAGACGCGCCAAGATGTTAGTACTCTGGTTGCAATATCCTCTCCTTTCTCATTCTTGATCATGGTGATCCCTGACTTCTTTGGCACAAAATGCAATGGGTTCACCCATTTTGAGTCACACTTGGGATATGTGAATCCCTCATCACACCATTTCGTGATCTCATTCTTCACAACCTCCCAGAGATTTGGATTCAATCTTTGTTGGAACTCTCAGGTCGACTTGTTGTCTTCCTCAAGATTTATGTTATGTGAGCATAGTGAGGGGTTGATTGATGAATCCATGATTCATTAACTTTTCTGTCGCATTTTGTCTTAAAACCTTAAAAAATACATGTAAATATATACTAATTTCCATCTTTTATTCAAAATCCTTTTATGAATAAAAATACACTTTTAAACATAAAAAACATGTAAATAAATAAAGAATACAGAAAAGAAAATAAGGCAGATTGGAAATATGTATATATATATACAATATGACTTATATATGTAAATATAACTGCAAGGTATATTTATATAACCTAAACTTCGAGACCAAGTCAGTATGAATTGGTCGACAAACCAATAAGTAGGGAGAGATAAGGAAAGAAAACCATAAAAAAAATTAAGACACACTTCACACATGTCTCATTAATTATCAAATAAATACAAAATTTCATTGATTTTTAATTAATTCATTGTACATATTTTTCACCAAACACTTTTCCTAATTATTTCTGAAAATGTATATAAAATAATAAAAATAATTAAAAATATTATATTATACATATACCAAGAAATCCTACTTTCAAATTACCAAATTCTCAACTTCCGAACATCATAACTTCTTCATACGAACTCCAATTTCATTCTACTTACCTTTAAAGTTCATAAAATAATATTCTCTAATTAATAGAAGTGGTTTCATTGAATTTGGAGTCTGTTGCAAAAAAGTCGATTTTGGAACCAAATGACAAATGTGATCTGGGCTATTTACTTTATGTTGATCACATTATTTATAATTTCCAATTATTTTCATGATATTGTATTTTCATCATGATTTATTTCAGAATTTTTGAGCGTATTTATTTTTTAATAAAATCTAAAACCCGAAGTTATAGATAAAAATGAACTACTTAACTTATACTTGTATTTATTAATATATCTAAATTAACTTATTAACCTAAAAAATCACAAAGACTTTATTTATCACCTAATAATTAAGAAAATACAAAATTAATATTTAATGATTATTTATTGAATTAAAAATCCACAATTTATTCATTAAAGTAATATCTATACCTATTTTTTCATATAATATTTATAGTTCGAATTATAATTATTATTTATAAAAACTAATTATTCTATAATTTAGATAATTTAATTATTTACATGTCTTGTTTTTATACCTATTTAAAATAACATTATTTACTATTTATTAGGTATTTATGCATCTGGCCAACCAGGTGCTGGCACGTGTCAGCACCTGGTGCTTCTTCTCCAAGAAGCTGGTACAACTTCTGTTTCAACCGGCCACCTTTACCAAATTTTCCCACACGTTTTAAACTCCTTCAGACGATCCAAACCCTTGAATCTACTCTCCTAACAACCAACACCTTCGGCCACCATTAGATCAAACTTGAAACCCAAGTAATCTATCTATAAAAACCCCCAAAGTTAGCGGTTTTCAACAACTTTTCCTAACCACCTAAAACCCAGTTCCAGTGGCCGAACACCAAGCTTCATCCCTCGATTCCGGCCATCCAAGTAGATGACAGCTCCTCGTCGTCGGCTCGCATGGAAGGAGGGTGATCAGAGGAGGTTCCAAGGAGCTTCTCAGCCCTTGCATCACCTCTACTTTCCCAGATCTATTCATCCATCTTCATCGAATTTTTTCTCGATCTTCGTGCATCCATTAGCATGGTTAAGCACGCCATTAGGACGCTTAATCCTTTATCCTAAACGCTCATTCAAACTCAACATCCAAATCATTTCATATTCAAATCGAATCGAGATCCATTTTTCATTATTTTTAAGGCCTATCTTCAATAAGTCTGGAAACACATTTTGATCTTGTAATTAATAATTTGTTGGCCGATTTCTCCTCAAATCGAGCATGTAGCGTTCATCTTTGCAGATCCAACTACCCTTTGGAGTAATCTCACGTCAAATGGAGTCTTCAATCTACACGTAAATCATCAGCAAAGAAGGAGCCACAAACTTAGATTCAGGATCAGAGCAGAGACTGTCATCTCCTTTCACCTTTCGCCGCCGCTCTCAGCCACCTCAGGCTATGACCACCACGGGCGAGCTCGAGGGGTGGAGGAGCCACCCCTCTGGCCCTGCCGGAGGCCCAAGTGACGCAACCTCCGCCGGGAGATAAATCGAAGAAGGTGACGCCTTCCTCAACCGATCAACCACCTGAAAAAACCCCAAGAACAACAGAGAAGCAGTCTCCCGACATGTGTCCTCGAGGGGATGGACCGGATCGCGCCTGACGTTCTAATCTTCGCCGTTTAAGCCGAAACGGTGTTTCAATTGCATACTCAGGCCAGAAGATCTCTAGATTTTCAGACCGCCCCAGAGTTTTCCAGAAATTTACGTTTAGGACCCCGTGTGGGGACCTGAATGTAATATTTCATATTTTCTTACAATTTTAGTCCTTGACCATGGACTTAACTGCAGAATTTTTGTTAGCTTTTCTTGTTTTTCTACCCCTGAACTGTAAGCTGATTTTGGACGCATTTTCTTCATTATTTCTCCTAGATTTTTTAGGGTAGTTACACAACTACCCCAACAAGGTTTTGTTAGTAATTTTGTGTGTTTTCGTCACTTCTTAATCGTGTTTTGATTTGTCGTATGTTGACTCCGTTTTGATTTGATTTCGAGTATTCATCGAGCTCGTTGCTCGATCGATTTACCTACTGTATAATATCACCCATATTTCACCTATTCTTCACATATGCATTGTAGGTAAATTGTTTGAAAAATATCACTTTGAAAAATAAATAAAAATTAGAAAAATATAAAAATAAAATAAAAATTTAAAAATAAAAAATCCATAAAAATATCGCGTTTCCTCGATCACATTAAGAAGAGATAAAATAATTACAAAAATATATTTTCACTTAAAAAAATCCAAAGTATCCTATTCTGCCTCCTTGAGTTCGACCCAGGCACACTTACCTAGCTAAATAAATAGTGCAAGGGTTTTAAAACCTATCTTTGTTTGATGTAAACTCGGATCTCTTTGCGGTTTTCTACACCGACAACCCAAAACTTAAACCACAATCGAATCTGAGCCGCATCAAAATGGCACCGTTGCCGGGGAGGCGTTAGTGTTATTTTGATTTTTTTTTACATATTTTGTGATTTTCTTTTCTCTCTTCTTATTTTTTCGTAGCTTTTACTTGGTTTTTCTTACGGCTTTTTCTCGAGTCTTTTATCGATCGTCTATAGCCGCTAACCAATTTTTGCAGGGCCTGTAGGGATCAATCGGTTTCTTAGGAAGCCGAGTCAGTTGAGAGAGCAGAGGTCGACTCCTTCTTTACGAGTCAGCTGCAAAGGGCAAAAATTGATTAGCGTAATTTTGTAAAAAGAGAGAGAGAGAGAGAGCTGTATTGAACTTTAGTAGAAGGGGTCCAATAAGGACATCTCGACTTGTACCTTCCCCCCATTTTTTTCTCGGGGTCTGATTCACTGAGTACCGTGTAGTCGGGGGATTAGGGCACCCACCACAGTTTTCTCGCATCGACGGTTTTTCTGCGGCTTTTTCGAGGATAGGTGCTTGATTAGGAGTTTTCTTTTATTCTATCTAATTGCGCTTACATAGTTAGTCTTAGGACTCGTAACCTAGGTGCATGATTTTAGGATTTTTATAAAAAGAAAAATAAAAAAATCGGTAGACGTTTGTCTGAAAAAACTCAAAAAAATATAAAACCCCCAAAATAAAATCGGAACTGCTAACGTATCTGATCTAAAATAAACGTAAGGTTCATTTGATTTGGAAGAGTAATTCCCGCATATTTTTTTCTCAGAGTGCGCGAGTGAGAGACGATCCTTAAATATATAAACCCGTTTTCTTTCCAAATACTACTTAGTCTATACACCTGATCACTACTTTTCAGTGGGTACGTTCGGGTAGCCGGAAACGGTCCGAGTTTACTTAGCAGAGGGGGGGGGTTTAGAGGACACTGCGTAAGGCTCCGTCCTTAAGCAACACGGGTAGCCGGAATGGTCCGTACTTACTTCCATACTGGCTGAGAGCAAGTGATTTTCTGTAAGGACTCGAGACAATATTGCGGGGAAAAATCGGGCATCTATCACCTCGCGTTAATCGATAACACTTGTTTGCTAATTACAACCCTAAAACCGAAATGATAAAAGACCGAACTCTTACGGTCATCATCGAGTTGTGTTGGTGAAAACGGGGTTTGCTTTGTGTTTGCTTGCGGAGCGTGAGTTATCACGGCTTTACGCATTTTTCCCTCTCTCTTGAATCGCAAATCATGCTCTCCCGATCATTTTCTTGATATCAAAGATGACGTCTCGATGACTTTTCTGCTCAGGCTCCGTGAGCCTTCGATCGTCCACCATCATTCGTACATTTTCACAAGATTGGGATGACACTCTTCTCAAGCTGGTCCCATATGATCTCGAGGAGAGTCAGACCCAGACTCCCTTGCCTCCGGCCATACTATTAAGGCAGACCCTTGTCTCAATACATCATCGATATCTCCAGCTGATTTTTTTGCTGAGTTCTTACGAGAGATTTTCTTTTCCACAAGATTTGAAGCAGATGGCTCGCGACAAAGGACCAGCAGACGAGAGGCCACCAGCTGAGGAGCATCATGATGGAAGACCAGATCCAGCTGCAGAGTTACAACAAGGATTCTCGACACTCTCCAACAGATGAATATCCAGATATGAGAACAATTTAGAACTCAGAATGAGTTGCGGGCTGAGATAGCCGCGCTGCGAGCAGGGGCTGGGGAAACATTTACAGCCTGCAGTGGTTCCCGCTACTTTACGGGAAGAGTATGACCCGGGCGCAGGAACGCTCCATCATTGGATTCAGCTATCGCCAAATCAATGGCCATTCAAATTGAGGTCGTCCTTCATCTCATTGCTTCCCAAATTTTACAGGAATGCTAGAGGAGCCGCTTACCTTTTTGTAGTAATTCGAGATGATTTGTGGTACGGCTAGTTATCCAGGAGTTACATAGGAGGCTGTTCGCCTCAAAGCTTTTCCTTTCGCCTTAGCCGATAAGGCACTTTACTGGTTGAGTCACCTGGGAAGGGAAATTTCTACATGGGATGATCGGAAGTCCACATTCCTGCGTAAGCACTTTCCTCTAGGGAGGATGAATATGATGAGAGTCAGATCTCCAATTTTACGCAGCATCTGCATGAGTCTTTCCTTGAGGCATGGGATAGATCCAAAGATCTTATGGAGAGATGCCCACATCATGAGATACCGATGAAGGTGCTCGTACAAAATTATTTCGAAGGACTCCATCCGGACATTCAGAGGCTAGTGAGTGCCGCATGTGGCGGCAGTTATTTGAACAAGGATTCCGAGTCAGTCTGGGACATCTTCGAAGGGATGGCAGAAAACTCGAGAGTCGTCGACTCTACTCGAGCATTCCAGAAAGCCCCTCAGCCACCACATCATCGAGAACACCATAAGGTGACTAATATCTCAGAATATGAATCCAACACCAACATGGGCTTCATTAGCGAAAAATTAACGTTGGTGGATGTGATTCGGAAACAAGTTCAGGACTTACAGCCGCTGCGAGAGTTGGAGAAACTCTTATCTCTACCTCAACAGCTGAGTGATCTTTCGAAGAAGGTTTCAGAGCTTCAACTTCAGTACCAGCAGATCCAATCTTCTTCGACCGCACAACCTGCACGGAGGATCTTACCCGCTCCACCACCCATCAGATTCATTACATACAGAGCGAGCCAGAGACTCCGCAGATTAATTGGCATGCGGATCAGCCTCATACCAATCCCATCCAGATCATAGTGTTGCAGATATGGATGTTGAGTCTCAAGCCACTCTTGATATCAATAGAATTTGGTATACTCCGATTCAGAAACTGAGTATACCGCATCATTAGCAGCAACAATATAGCCAACCGCAGCATGGACGTCCACACTTCCAACACCGACAGAATTTCATGCTGCAGCAGTCTCACCAGCATGTTTATCAGAGACCACAATCATACCAGTATCCTGCTAACTATTCACAGTCATATCTTTATCAGCCGCCGCAACAGTCTTCCTCCACACCGCAGAGATTCTCCAGCCCTTCCACCTCTCAACAATACACGCCAACGCAAGAGAGAGGAGAAGCCAGGGTCACCACACCGAATCTGAGATGAATTCATAGGCTCAGGCACTAAATCAAATCATGGATATGTTGAGTACGCTCCAAATTGAGCTCAAGATAGAGATGGAGGAGGTTAACCATCATCTGGATGAGTTAACCACACCGAAGACCACTCTCCTAGCCCAGCCTCAGATGAACCTGAATAATAAGAGGAGGCATCCAGATCAGGTAGACGACACTACAGGTACGATCTCTTTTCCTGAATTTTTATCTAACTTCATTTATCGCAGGAGCGATAGATCACCACGAGCACTTGCTGGAGTAGAGGAGAGGACATTCGACGAGGAGCAGGAGCAAATCTATGAACAACCAGATTCTGATGCTGAGGAGAAGAACCAGCACATTGATGAGGACCGCCAAGAAAATCAAAAAGAAGATGCCGAAACAATTGACATGGAGACCGGCGAATCAGACGATGATATCACGTCAGAATTTGCAGATACTCCTGACAAAAATATGTCTTACCCTATTTTAGAAAGTTTTGTACATAATTCTGGAACTCTCGATGTGAATGCTGATTCTGAAATCAGTAAAAAATCTGATTTTCTCATTCTTGACATTGTCCCTTTTCCCGACGCTTTGTTCGAGAAAGGAAAGAAAAACACCAAAAAGAATGTTGTCACCCCAGAAATCGCGCGTTTACTAAAAGATCATGTCTTTTTAAAGATCCTGCTTCACGATGCCTTGGATCATTTTCCA